>JAJJWW010004805.1:0-215000 GCA_023531295.1 Papaver armeniacum
ACAATTTCTTCATAATCATCCATGCTAAAGATCAGCTTCTTGCCCTCCTGTGGCAGTTGACACTTGATTCGCTTCGCGGCTCTGGAACTTTTAGGATTAAGATAAGCTTCCACTAATGCATAAGCACGATTTAGGCTCAACGAACTAGTGTGAACTATTTCGTAAATGCTAATATCAATGTATGGATCTGTTAACTTGGAAAAACGACTTTGCAGCAATGCTATGTAGGAATAGACTGTTTGCGGGACAAACTGGTTAATGAATTGCATGATGAACATAAAACTACTCAGTTGCATCCACATCTGATGCATGTTCGACATCATGAGCAGCTAATGAATTTTTTGCGCACACACAAGAAGAGAAGAAGAAGAAGTGTTTAACGAGGTTGAGATGTATCTGACTAGGCTCTCTGATGGGGTTTTTATACACATCAATAAGCCCGGATACATCTTCCTCTGCAAGTCTGAAATCAGACTTCTTCTTATGCAAGTCTGAAAATGTGCTTGTTAATTCAGAGCCTGTTAAGGTAACATGGAAACTTCCAGAATCTCATGGAAAATCCAGAATCTCATTTTTACTTAAAATATAAATGCTGAGGCGTCTTCTTTAATAAAAAGAATACTGGTAATTTAGTTGGACCATGGTGCTGCCTTTGGCACCGGTAAAATGTGTCTGCGCTTAAATGATCTCGTTTGGCCCATATCACAATAGGCCTTTTCCTGTGTTGAAGAAGTAGAAACCAGACCATTATTTGTCTGCTAGGTTTTGTTTTTGAGGAGGGAGAAAGAAAGAGAGATGAAGATCGAAGAAGTTCAGTCAACAACAAAGAAACAAAGAGTAGCTACTCATACTCATATCAACGGACTTGGTCTTGAGGTATACCCTCATTTCTCCTCTTTTTGTTACTTTCTCTTATAAAAATCAGAATTTTTTAGGGTTCAGGGTTTATGAACTTGGTTTGTTCTTGATTATCTGCTCTGGGTTTTCTTTACTTTGTTAGATTATATGAATTTTAGTTGAGCTTGATGGTTTTTATTTTTTAGGGTTTAAGAAAAATGGGGTTTTAGGGTTTTAAGAAACTGAATGTCTAAGAGTAATTTGTTCTTGTTTGTAGCCCAATGGGAATGCACTTCCTATGGCTGCTGGGTTTGTAGGTCAGATTGGTGCAAGAGGAGCAGCTGGTCTCGTTGTTGATATGATTAGGCAAAAGAAAATGGCGGGG
Organism: Papaver armeniacum; assembly: GCA_023531295.1. Classification (NCBI taxonomy): domain Eukaryota; kingdom Viridiplantae; phylum Streptophyta; class Magnoliopsida; order Ranunculales; family Papaveraceae; genus Papaver; species Papaver armeniacum. Next base: position 1,223 of record JAJJWW010004805.1, read on the forward strand.
CGTGCTTTATTACTTGCTGGACCTCCTGGTACTGGAAAGACAGCATTGGCTCTTGGGATATCTCAGGAGCTTGGAAGCAAGGTGATTTCAGATTATCTCTATATGTATTTACTTGTGGAGAATTCATATTTTTTCTGTCATTGTTCTGTATTTGGGTTTAACACTTATCTTAAGATTTTGATTTTCGCTTGGAAGGTTTTACAGTTTTGTGAAGTTTGGTCCTCATTCTCTGTTGCATAGTCAAAACTTGTTTTGGGTTTGCATTTCTAGTTGTTGATACTTGATGGGTTCTATGTGTAATAAACTTTTACAGAAATTTTGTATTTTTATTCGTTGTAGGTTCCATTCTGCCCAATGGTTGGATCAGAAGTATATTCATCAGAAGTAAAGAAAACTGAGGTTCTGATGGAAAATTTCAGGAGGGCTATTGGTTTACGTATGAAGGAAAATAAGGAGGTCTATGAAGGGGAGGTAAGATACTCGCTCATTTAGCTTTGACTATTCTTTGTGATGTGAACTGAAATAATCATAAGACTATGTGCTGTTGTCTTAGGTCACTGAGCTCTCACCGGAAGAAGCTGAGAGCATCACTGGTGGGTATGGGAAGAGTATTAGCCATGTCATTATTGGGCTGAAAACTGTCAAAGGAACTAAGCAATTAAAGCTGGACCCAACCATTTATGATGCTTTACTAAAGGAAAAGGTAATGGCGTTTAATTCCTACATTCCAGTCATTTTTGTGTATCCACATCAAAAGTTTCAGCAAAGTACTTTCAGCTTTCATGAACTATTACTTATGCTATCTTTGATGAGATTTAGAGTTCATCAAGATTAATTCTTACATGACATGTTTTATCAAATTCTACAATTCAGGTTGCTATCGGAGATGTTATATATATAGAGGCCAATAGTGGAGCAGTGAAAAGGGTGGGTAGAAGCGATGCTTTTGCTACAGAATTTGATCTCGAGGCAGAGGAGTACGTTCCACTTCCTAAAGGAGAGGTCCATAAGAAAAAGGAGATAGTTCAGGTTAGTTCTAAATTTCATGCAATTTACCATGTTCCTTTTTTGCGAGCATTATGGATGTATGACAAAGCCTCGTAATGGCTATGCACTGAGGTAGTCAACCCCTTGATCTGCATTAGGGTTACCCCTTGGTGTAAGTTTCCCTTGATGTTTAATAGTAAATTTCTGAATCTGTTATCTAAGGGTACTCTTGCTTTGTTTCCCTTTTGTTTCGCTTTGCAACACTCTATGGTTATTGTTCTAATGTCTCAATTGACAAAGCGATAAGGGTAGTCTTGCTTAATTGGCTTAGTTGAAATTTACTTGTACATAAGGGTTAAACTTATTAAGCGGTGATGAGCAGCTAACATGTAAGGAAAGCTCATGTAGGAAGTGGGATTTTCAATGAAATACTCTTGCGCTTGGCTTCTGAGCTTTGATTCTTTTAAACTTCCTTTGGCAAGTGACTGTAGGCCGTGTTGTAGTTCTATTCCGATATGTTTCTAAAAGCAGTGATGAGCAGCTAACATGTAAGAAGATCCCATGTAGGAAGTGGGATTTTACTCTTACGCTTGGCTTCTGAGCTTTTATTGTTTTGACTGTTATATAGGATCTTATTTCATTTCATATTGGATTAGTTTATAAAAAGAAAGTTTTTCTGTTGTAAGCAGTGATGAGCAGCTAACCTGTAAGAAGAACCCATGTAGGAAGTGGGTTTTTCTATGAAATATTCTTACGCTTGGCTTCTGAGCTTACATCCACTCAATATGTGACATGTTTCTAGCCAGGTTTTCTTTTGGTAGAGTCACTAGTGAAGATCTTCGGTTTTCGTTATTTGAATGCAAAGTCTTTAACTGGTAAATTTAGTTAATTTAGCTGGGCATGGTTTTAATCTGAGCTTTGCCATTCTGCACTGAACCCCATCGATTTTATTCAGTGTCAAATTGAACCACCATCAGTGTCCTGTTATCAGGGATAGTTTCTTAATTGTGCTTTGGTACCAAGCTCTCTTAAATCTAGCCTGGAAAAACACTTTATTTCCGGGTGTTTACTTATAATCTGCCTTGCTAAATATTTTGATTACCATTGTAAGTTTTCACTAGCAATGCTCTATACCGGTGTCTGAAATACTATGGATTAACTAGGTCGTCATTTCTCAAAGAAATATTATGTCAATAAATCAGATTAAAATGGCTAATGATGATAAACTTTTTATCTAAGCGGATTTCAGTGAGATTTATCAATGATCTGAATGTTACACACACTGAAGCCTAAATCTGTTCTTATTGACTACTTCTTTAACTTACTTTAAAGATTATTTTTGTTTTGTTTGTGCTTCATTGTTTTTTTATTTTTAGTTAGAACTTAGAAATGGAGTTGAGTTCTGATTTTGATGCAATGATGAGTTGAAGCACACGGGAGTGTGTTTAGGGCAGTGGGGAAGATTTTCCCGTGAGCCTTTACCAAAAACGACTTCTCCTTCCACTGAACATCCTTTTTGTCTTCCTTTTAAGTGTACAATTCTTCTTTAAAAATAATCAACTTAGAATTTTTTTATATTATATTTAGGAACATAAACTGATTCAAATGGCTCTATATCTGAGTCAACAGCAGGTGTCTTTCAATGTGAAAACCTGACTGCCGCTTAGAGCCAAAATTAACTTTACCAGAGTAAGATTGCTTGTAACTCACTCATATGTTGCTAGCCACAATATCTGGCTACATTTTCAGACCCAATTATGTTTCATTTACTTAGTGCCTCCCTTGAAAGTATGGTTTCCATGTATTGGCTACATGTTGTCCCGGACTTCTCTGAAATATACAATGTGAAAAAAAGCCCCAATGCCATGCTAAATTTGTGTCGTTTGGTGTTGCAGGTTCGCTTAGTTTCTTCAACAGCTTATTTGTGTCAAAATAACGCCACATTTCCTTATTAAAAGTTGCTTATCCAGTTCATTGTTAGGTTCATGTTTTGGCATGATTTGATTCTATATCAAATGCACAAGTATCAACAGATCAGACTAATAGGCTAATGATGATAAATTTTTATATCTTAGCGATTTCAGAGATTTTATCAATGATCTGAATGTTAACACACCGAAACCTAAATCTTTTTCTTATTGAATCTACTTCCAAAACTTGCTTCAAGATTATATTCTCCCAGACACTGGGTTTTTATTTTGTTTAAATAGTAAAAATACGATGATGACTACACATAGACCTGTAATGATTGCGGAGATGACCGCATCAATTTTGAACATCTAAGGGGGCTGGGAGGCATTTATAATTATTCCATTTTTTTGGAGTGTTTATATTCTTACCATTTATAGAATGCTATTTGCATGTTGCACCCCAAACTTCTCCGAAATATACGACACTAAAAAAAGCCCCAATGCTCATGCTAGATATATGCTATTTAGTGTTGCAGGTTCGCTAGTTTCTTCAACAGCTTATTGTGTCAAAATAACTGCCACATTTCTTATTGTCTTTGTCTTAGAGAGCTTATTGTCTTTGTCTTGGAGAGTATTGTTAAAAGTTGCTTATTCAGTTCATTTATCTTTGTCAACGTAGATTAAAAGGCTAATGATGATAAATTTTATATCTTAGCGGATTTCAGTGAGATTTTATCAATGATCTGAATGTTACACACACTGAAGCCTAAATCTACTTTTGGCCTTCGCCGGGCTTGAGAGCTAATGCTGCTTTATTCCTTCCTTGGATGTCTGAAACATCTCTTACAAACTTTACTTCGTATATTCTTCAAGCAAAATTGGCTTCTTTTTTTATAATATTTTATGTACTTTGTTGTTTAGAGTTCTCGAGGCTAGATGTTGAGGCTCAATTGCTCAGCAATCAGTACTTGAGATGTCGAGCCTTTGGAATCTACATTTTTCCTGTGTTCATTTCAATTGCTGATGATAATTTTTTTCTTATTCCTTTCTAGCGGTAATTTAATTTATTGATTGCCGAGATGACTGCACAATTTGAATATCCAAGGGGTTGATGCACAAGGGGACATTAGGTTACACTCCTCAGGGGTTAGTGCACAAGGGGGACATTAGTGCAAAGAAATTTATTTGCACTGAGGTAGTCAACTGGTTCATTTTGGTTGACATGATAATGATAGATAATCAGTGTTACATTCTGTTTTGGCTTTACTTTTTAATCGCTTCTTGAAATATCTTGGTTTCTAATTAGTCTTATATTCTTACAGGATGTGACGCTCCACGATCTTGATGCAGCAAATGCTCAACCACAAGGAGGACAAGATATATTGTCTCTAATGGGACAGATGATGAAACCAAGGAAAACTGAGATCACTGATAAGCTACGACAGGAAATAAACAAGGTGCACATCCATAACATTTATCTGTGACCGTTTGGGAGATCTCAACCTAATGTGGCTTCTTGAGCAAGTCCGAGGATGAAAATGAGACTGGTTTAACTAATAGTTCAATGTTCCTGATAGGTTGTTAATCGCTACATTGATGAAGGAGTGGCAGAACTTGTGCCTGGAGTTCTATTTATTGACGAGGTCTGTACTCAAATTCTAATCTGAACTTCTTGTGTCTGCTAATTTAAATCTTTTTCATGGTTTAACATTTTTTTATGTTGCAGGTGCACATGCTGGATATGGAATGCTTCTCCTACATGAACCGCGCATTGGAGAGTTCATTGTCTCCAATAGTAATTTTTATGCCGAATAGGGAATATGCAATGTTAGGTAAGATAGTTCAATTCTAGAGGTTGAAATCTGAGAACTCTTCACTCATACCAGAAGTGCATTATATTGTGATGTCAAATCTCACCTCTTGTATTTTAAATTTGCAGAGGAACTGATATTAGTAGTCCACACGGCATACCTGTTGATTTATTAGACCGTCTTGTTATTATTCGAACTGAAACATATGGACCTGCAGATATGATACAGGTTTGTGATTTATCACTTCAATAAGGAAATTTATATAAAATTAGAGTCTTAGTCGTTTACTCAGATCTCTTCTGTTACTTGCCAGATTTTAGCTATTCGGGCACAGGTGGAGGAATTGGTTGTAGATGAAGAGAGTTTAGCTTATCTTGGGGAGATTGGGCAGCAGGCATCATTAAGGTATGAAACATATGGTTAAGATTTCGAGACAACATCTAAACATTTTTCAAAGCCTTAAGATGTGAACTTAAAATTGCAAAATTAGTGCAGACACCTGCAATAATATCCACTAACATTGGCTTGGCATTAATTGAACTTAATTCGCCTTGTACATTTAGAGATCTTATTACTAGTTGTTGTGGGTTGATTGATGGATTTTTGTCTTGTCCCCCCCTCCTTCAGGCATGCTGTTCAGCTATTATCACCTGCCAGCATCGTGGCCAGAATGAATGGTCGTGATGGAATATGCAAGGTATGCCCAACTACACCAAATATATTGTGTTCAATCATATTTGGCCTTTGTTAATCTGTTCCCCTGATCGACTTTTTTCTTTTCTTGGAAGGCTGATCTTGAGGAAGTGTGTTCCTTGTACCTGGATGCAAAATCTTCAGCTAAGCTTCTACAGGAGCAGCAGGAAAGATATATTACATAGACTATCTTCTGCTGACTTTATTTTTTCGGCGGAGGAGCTGAAAGAGACAGCAAGGTCTGTGATAGATAATACTGAGGCGTTTTTGATAAAAAAGAATACTGGTAATTTAGTTGGACTTGGTCTAGTATTCCAACCGAGCTGATTTTTGTATATAAAAGTTTAAGTTGTATTGAGAAAACAAAAATTACATAAAAATCAAACAACGAAAGAAAAAAATAAATAACGAATCTATTGTCATAAATCCTCTTTGTGTCGCTTCTCTTTAGAGAAGAATTTCGACTGGACTAGTAGTTGAATGTTATCTCTGGAGTGTCTTAGGAGAGCACCTCAGCAGCAGCAGCACTCTCAGTATTCTGTACATGGAGTTGCTGTTATTATTATCAAAGCTGCACCTCCTCCTCTTGAATGTCTAAACATCAGCACATTTCATTGGTGCAAAGCCTAATCTAGATTTCTTGGTGTCGTACAAAATATGAAAATTTTGTTGTTGATAGTTGCCCAATATCGAAAGAGACGATCTAGGAGTACCCAAGATTGCAAGACACACAACTTCCTCAGGATCGAGCCGAATGAAGTAATTCTCCACCGGGAAATCCCACACTGCGCCATCTTTGAAAAGAATAGCAAATTCAGGCAATTCAATCCTGTCCACACCCGACACATTATAACAAGGAGCCAGTACAGGGAAATCCTTCACCAATGGATACTCCTTAATCTGCTTCACAAATGCCTTCCTTATCATCTCATATGCAGGATCAGCAAAGTAACTAAGAGTAGTGCCCGAATCGATTATCGTTCCCCCGGCCCCTTGTTCTGACAATTCCCATGTTGCTGCTGGAATTTCAAGCACTTCATCTCCAACCCTGATGCCTTTGATTTCCACATAGTAAAATGTATCGACAGAAGAAGTTTCTTTGTCATTTCCTGATGCTGAAACCAATGTAGTGTAATTCAAATTTGGATGGCTCAAAAGACTTGGATCTTCACCAAATATGAGTTTACTGCTAACACTCAAATCACTGTTTCTATCAACAAGACAATAAGAAAATGTATGGCCATAGACCGATTGAAGCTGCGAAGAGAAGGATAAAGGTCCTCGGCCTAGACCCAACAATCCAGAAGCTCCATGGAATAAACCTCTATTCCAATGCCCACAACCAAACATCACATTCTCAGCTGCTTTGAATTCTGAAGCTCCAGTTGGTGTTGTCACATTGACTGTGAAGGTTTCCAGTGAGAAATCTCCAGTGGTATTGGAATTATCACCGTACCAGTAGTAATAAGGACATGTCTGGTTGCTCCTGCCGGAATCACAAGTTTGTGGAGGATCCGGTGATGAAACGAGTTGACATCTTGGATCATGACAACTTATATTTCTGTATGATTTTGATTCGTATGGATTATAATGAGGACCATTCTGTTCGAAACAATCATGACAAGGTGTACATTGAATCCAATTGAGATCACTACCAGTATCAAGAATCAATGAGTAGTGTTTTGGTGGAGTTCCTATATAAACATCCATGAAATATTCACCTGAACCCAGACTTACTCCTGATTCAAGTGTTGCAGTTAGTTGTTGATAATTTGGTGTTGTTGCTGCTGTTGAATTTAATACCTCTTGTTCCTGTTTCTGATGGTGGTGGTGGTGGTGGGGGTGGTGGTGATGGTGGTGGTGTTCTTTCTTTTCTAATCTTGAACTTCTATTCTGATTCTTCTTTTCAGAAATTCTTGTATGTAGAGTTTGGATTCTGGAAAGGTCTCTAATTGTGGAATGAATAACAGAATCCTTTTTCCCCATCTGGGTTTCTGCTACTGATCTTCTATGTCTAAGAGGTAGCTTTACTAGTGGTTTTTTGAGATTTGATGATTCAGGAATTGGGATTTGATAATCATCACAATCTGAATTACCTGAAGTGAAACTTGGGTGATTTGGGAATTCAATCCCAGCTAGTTTTGATTCATTAGATTGAAGAAGAAATCTATTGTGGTGGTGATAATCATCAGCTGAAGAAGAAGCAGACACACCTGCTGCTAACAAGAAACAAGACACAAGAAAACTGGCAACTAATATCTTGTTGAAGAAATACATGGCTTCCTCTTCTTCTTTTAGCCTACATGAAAAAACTCTTCCCAGTCAGAACTCCAAGAATTGCAGAAAATTTATTCTGAAACAGAACTTGAATTGAAGAAAGAAAGGGTTTTTTTATGTATCTTTTTTCCTTTCTGGGTTTGGGATTGCAAAAAGAAAGGAACAAAAAGGGAAACAAAAGTGAGAGAGATCAGAGAGATGGAGAGGAAAAGAAGAAGGAGAAGAAGTGGGAGAGTTTATAAATAAAGAAAAGAAATCAAAGAAGGTCTAAATGGGAGACCATTGAATTGAAATCTTGAAATTATTTTTCAGAGAGTTAAAAGTCAGTCAGTAGTAGTCATTACTATTGAAAAACGCGGTTTTGATTTGAAAAACATATAAAAAAAAGAAGTGTAAAGTTAGAGGAAAGCAGTAGAGAAAAATTGGTTCTTTTTTATGAAATTAAGAATGTGCTGGTAATGGTAATGTTAGTAATTAAACCTGCTCATTTTCTTCATCTTCATCTTCATCCAATTCTGATTTCTGAACAATTTCTTCTTCTTTTCTTTTCTTTTTTCTTTCAGTTTTTGGCTTTGGTAGTAGGCTTTGACCTTCCTTAGATTCTTTGCTTTAAATTACTAAGTTTGAATGGATGGAGGCACCCAAAACAACATGCACAGCTCAGACACTGACCGACTCAACAATTTTGAAAAAGAAGACTAAATTTTGGATTCTTTTGTCCAGATTTATTGACACGTGTGATAATTGACTACATCGACACCGTTGGTTGGTTCTGATTCGTCTTTTTCTTCATTATGACCAATACTACGATAGTCAGTATTATTGATTAATTAGTGTCCAAAGCTTAATCTAAAGTCCACCAATGAAAAGTCTACTAACTTGGTGCAACTGCAAACACTCACTTGAAAGTTCAAAGTTGATTAGTACATCCTAGTCCAATGTCCGTAACCCAGCCTCTAGTCAGTCTAAAGCGCGTTTGGATACAAATCTGCTTCCGACTTGAAAAAATATTTTCTTTAAAAAATTAACTTTTCATTTTATGAAAGTCATTTAAAATTATTTATCAAGCTAATTTTGAACTTTTTCGTTCCAAAAAATCAAAAAACAACTTCTAAAATAAATCCAAATACACTATAAGACCCACGGCTGGAGGAGTTCACTGTTACCTTGATTGAGTCACGTCATGCGGGGAACAATGGGAAATAGTGGCAGTGATGCTACGTTGACCGCGGGATTCAACGGCCAAAAATCCCGCGTGAGAGAGCCCCTCGGACCCGCTGGAGTTAGCAAGGGATTGGGCGTATGGGTCCCACAAAAAGGTGTGAGGCGCGGGATTTTTGGCAGTTGAATCCTGCCAATGGATACCTAGCACTGTGGTCCGGAAGAAAGCTAAGGGTCAGTCAGTACTCCTACTAGTAGTATGGGAGACGGGGTAGGACGCTTAGACCAATGTCTTGGTAAATACCATAAACATTTTACACCGTCAGAGTGTATGTGCAAGTACAACAACTAGTATAGTAAAGGAGGTTGAACCATAAATGCGGAGGTAGGAGGATGGATGTCTGCCATTAACTCGCCTTGGTTTTCACAAAGGCCTCAAATCTCACGAGAAAGAAAAATAGTGGGAAGCAAGGAAGAAGATGGCGAAACAATGGTCCATGTGTGAGCGAGTTGTTTTGCTCAAAACAATTTTTGGAGCTTTTGTTGACATCGAAAACTAATCTCAGTATATGATAAACTAGTTTTTTCAAAGGAAAGAAATTGGCGTAGGAATTTGCGTGATTGGATTGAAGAGCCAACAAAAACAAAAAACATTCCCACACTAGGAGGTTGGTTGTCCATCCATGTCATATTTATTTCCAGTTTCCCACATATCTTCTTCAAAACAAAACACAACAAATGCCAGTGTTTTGGTCATGTGAATAGATATTGGGAAACAAGAAAAGTCTGACACTACCAATGTAGCCGGCATTCCAGCAGCATGCTCTTTAAGGCCCCATTGATCAAATGTATACAACCAAAGCCACCAACAAATTCAATTCAATAAGGGTGTGTTTGGATGGCTCTAGCATTCAAACAATAATATGCTGCTTCGTGACGGAAATGATTAAAAAACAATATGCAAGGATATCGTAAAAGAGGCAATTTTATATTTTTTCATCTAATCGAAATGAACATGTTCAGACTCCACTGTACAGAAATGAGGAATTTTTCCAACCAGAGCACAAAAGAATGTAGAAAAAAAAAATACAGGGAAAAAGCGTACGAGGACATGTGTACAAGAAATAGTAACGCTGTCTGTGTAGGCAACAGTGCAGCTTTGTCATTTAAGATGAAATCATTATTTTGACCCCAGAATACCGAGGGATTTAGCGGAACCAAAATCGACATATTAAACAACGTAAAAGGCCCGAAGAGGTTCCTCGAAAGAAATATGTGTGCAGCTGTAATCCTGTCCATAGGATCTTTGCGATCCAGATGACCATAGAGAAAAATGTAACGGAACATGAGTAACTTGATAAAATTAAACACATCCCCATTCCCCTCTACCTAGTAACGGTTTCTGCATCTGAATGGGTCTCATTGCAGCGATGGCAATATCATACCAAAAAGGAGAACACGATAGAATTACCAGGACAAGAAGAAATCGTCTGATCAATATTGCATTGTAACAGACATTAATTTGTTTTAGTAGCCTCGAAGTTCTTACCTTATCAAAGATAAAACAGTTGGCAATACGTTTTACCGTACTTGCATCAATAACATCAATCCTCGCTATCAGTTCAGCAAATGGTAATCTTTTACCATATGTAAGTAGCTGCAGAAACACAATCAAACACAAGCATATGTCAAACAAAAATAATTTCTGATGTTGCTTGAAAAATTATTTCTGATGGTAATCTATATAACGTAGGTCGATTCTTCAATCGACATCTACAGAGGAATAAAGCATACTGAGGTATCTACATGCACCTTGTGAAGGTGGAGTCATGCAACCTAAGAAGAACATGTATTTATAAACCATTCACTTGAAAAAAAAAAAAGGATTAAATTCATGAGAAATCCATTTGCAAATTATTCCACTTAAGTCGCAGTGGACAAATGAGCCTCAAAATTTTCTTATCGACAAAAGGCCTATTCCAAATTAAAATGGTTTGTTGGGCTGATAACCAACCTAACAGAGGCTCTCCTATACTTGTATAATACTTCCTTTTCTAGAAAATTATCCATTCTTAGCTCCCTCTCCTTTCCTCTTTCTCAGAATAAAGGAAAAAGAGTTTACCTGGCGTCCAATATCTTAAGCAACTAGACTTATCAATGCCAAACAAGAAAGGTACTATAGGAGTTACAGGGAGAATTTGAATCATTACAGGGGGAAAAAGATGTCCGCAAATCACACGTTGGTCCTATGTCGCTATGTAATAAGTAATGCAAGGACCATTCCTCACAACCCAATATGTAAATGAAGGCGGTAGCCCCGACTTAGTTCTCTGTTATGACTGTCACTACTATGCTACTAAAAGGACGGCAGCTCAGCTAATGTTGCAAACATCAACTAAAACTCATGGTTGTTTAGGGAATACTAGTATGCATGCTTTTCTTCATTGCACTTTGAAATATTAGGCTTTTACAAAAGAATATTGTAGCAAGACATGCAGCATGTTGCGAATCAGGATGAAGCTGATAGAAACTGAAGCCTATTGTGCACTCAATAACTGCTGTTGTTTTGGATGTTACCTTGTTCTGTGCATCACGATTAATCCATGGGGATGGATTATTTACTTGATCATCTTTTTATTTTGTTTAAGCATGTAACTGGTGAACTACACATCTACAAGTGATATAGCCGTCCATAAGATTAAGGTCATGAATGTGAGATTGGCATAAAAAGTACATAATTGGATCCTCAGCAACCAAACCTAACATGTGAAAGTAATGAATACTAATACAGTACCTGATTGCGCGCACGAGTGATATCCACCTCTGGGACTCTTTATTGTAACTTCTTACTTCTTACATAATGGCATAGGCTAGGTCATCCAAGTAATCGGGCTAATAGAAGGTACCAAAGAGAAAACACGATCAGTTTACAATCAGAGAGAAATGCGTTCCATGAGATAAAGAAACCAGCTCTTATAAGAACTTTTATCAGTTATTTTAACATTAGGATTAACTTTCTCCCGAGACTAATTCAAAGAAAAAGTTACCTTGCTAGTCGCATAAACACCAAATAGACCGGCGTCCTTATAGTTGGTATTAAAGGCCATCGTGTTCTCAGCTATGTCATTGATGGCAACCCTCTATGCAAGCTCTGAACTGTTCACCGGTTACCATAGAGGAATCAATTAGACAAATTAACACATATGCCAGGAAGCCACCGCCCCCCCCCCTACAAGAAGCATAGCTACATAGGTATTAGAGACAGACGTGACTCACCCCATGCGATTTCCCCTCCTGCACTCTTGTTCCACGAACCCAGCAAGGACTGCATGACCATCAAGGCAACAGAATCCGGGTCTGTCCAAGATGCTTCACTGAATGCTACCGCAAATTGTGCAAGAGGAACATCGTCATCAGTTATCCTGACCTAGTAAGCCAGTAAGGAATAGTATCAGGCTATCAGCATAAAATCTTATTGCAAGAACAACAAAGGTTCAGAAATCCAAAAGGATATACACACCTCAAAACCAGTAAAAATTGCTGGTTCAAATTCAGACAGTTCACCAGTTGTAAAATCCTCATGCTTCACATTCCCAGCAGCTGCAATAACCTAAAAAGAAATATTTGAGAAACAAACAACCTTGACGATCATCAAACTCCAAAGTGATGGTGCATTATTATATAAGCTGCAACTCAGGTAGAGGGGTACTGAAAATCACATAAACCCAAAAACAATGCATGTTAAGGTGAATCTTCGTGCTAACTTAATACACGACAAAATAAAACCAATAGCATTAGAAATTACCATTCTGGGAGACGTGTAGCGATTCATAATGTAACTCTCAAGATGTTTTTTGTAAATGGACTTAATACTCGGAGCTGGTCCCAGTCCTAATGGAGAGTACTGGGGACGCTGTTGCATGTAAATAATCAAATATCCACTTCTTCATTCTTGCTTTTATCCTGCAGGAGAAAAGAGAAATAGATGTTCTAGTTTTATCCATCACAATTCTGGACAGCAAGACAAGGTACGCTATAATAAACACAAACCAGGGGCATTTAAGCTTCACTATTGAGTGGTATTTTGTGGACTGGATTTGGTTACTTTCCTTTAACCAATGAGTAAAAGGTTGTTGGGAGATATAACTCGGAGAAGAGAAACTGTTTTCTGTCTAAAGGGCCAATCGAATAGCAAACAACAAACTAAGTCTTCAGAAACCCAACTTTATTAATAGTAATCAAGAACAATTTTATCAAAGTAGATATATCTCTTCTATACAGCATAACTATCAACATTTTAAACTCTAAAGAAATGTAAGAAAAATCAATTAAATGATAAGAGAGAAAGACTAAACCCAAATCAGACTTAAAAGAGAAAATCAAGACCGTTGGCAGCTTAACATCTGAAGACTATTCGAATGTCCCGATGTATGGTGGTTAATTCGTATACCTATAAGAACACGCAATAATTCTGGTAAGAAAAAGACTGATTAATACAAGGATAATACTTTGGGGACATGACATGAAATATATGCATATGAGACGAGACGTAATGAAAGAGAAGTGACTAAGACACATATGAATTAAAACAGTAGTTTGTCCCCTCTTGAATTGATAAGTGACTAAAACCCAAAGCCAAAGGTGTAATAAATCAATCTCACTAAAGAGAATTAAACAGTAGATTACCATAAGCCAGATATCAATATTCCACCGCTTACCACAATTACTAACTTTGCAAAGATCAGCCAACAACTTCGTTTTCAAGATAACCATGTCCATCTTAGCAACAAATTATCCTGCAAGAATATAACAATACATTGTTTTAGAATATTATATTGCTCATGTAAACACGATGGGTGCTTCTGATGCTGAGCTACTACAGAACCCACCAAATATGAAGGAGTTTGACATAGAAAAGCACATGCAAGTAAGAATGTGTCCTGGCTTTTTAGCTCTTGGAATAAGAAGGTTACTAGGATATATCTAGGTTGAATTATATAGTCTTCCAAACATAAGTCTGATTCTCGCAATAATCTATTAAAAATTAAAAAAATTACCACATCTGAATTAACAGAAAATTTGAGTGAAAAACGCCAAAATTAAAGAAAGAACATAAGATTATAAAAAACGACTATACCTCAACTGATCGGATCAGGTGGAAGAGAAGCTCATTTATCAACTTGATCTAACACTAAGATGTCTCTTGGAAAACTAACTGATTTCAGAGGTGGTTTTGCCAACACCAATGTGCATCTCTTGCATGGTTATAGCAGCTATCAGACACTATTCCATCTGAGAACCTCGCGGTGTGAGCCTGCGATACAAAATGAGCAAAAAAATGAACTGATATCCAAATATTATCCACAGGTCATGGTTAGCCAGAAACACAATGTAATTTTCTCAAAATCAAAGCCAATGCCTCTCGCTGTAACTGTGTGCTTTTAAGACAGTTCAAGGCTTCATTAACTGTGGGCTCTGAGAAATCAACAGAAACTAGAAGATGGCAGGATAAGAGGCATAAACAATGGACTTGCCTAGATTGAGAGGTCTCAGCTAGTTCAATTTTATAATCTTATCTGCCTTCCCCCATGCACAAAACTCTTGCATCATCCCCAGCAAAAGTAATACGTAATTCGATTAACCCAAACCAAAAGCATTTCCAAGCTATAATTCCAACAATAAGGAACAATTAAAATGCCTAGATTTAAGATATGATAGTAACCCATTAATCAATTACACAAAACTCATTTGAATTTACTAAATTAAAATAAAAAAGAGAGTATTTGGATTGGATTGAGTTAAAAACGAAAGCTAAAACAAACTAAGAAGAGAAATTGATAGCAAAAAAGTGAAGTAGGTAATTGAAAATTACCGAGGTGGCGACAGTAGTGATGGTCTGATTGCGGTATTGATGGCGTTGGTGGTGATGCACAAGCTATTATCAGTTTAGAGAAGAGGAGAAGAAGAAAAAAAAAAGTTATCTGTCGAGAGTTTTTGTGAATCAAAAACTGAAGACGGAGAAGCAGAAGAAAATTGCTAAAGTGGAACAAAAGACAGACCCATCAAAAAAAAAGAACAAAAGAGAGAGGTAGAGGTTGTTTTTTTTTTTTTAATAAAAAGAACTAGATTATATTAAAAAGACAAATATTACACCCCACTGACCCAGGGATAGGTTCAAACACTAACTGTCTCCCAATTAAAAAAAAAAAAAGGAGATCCATGGACACTCTTAGATGGACAAGGTCGGACAAGATTTGCGTCATTTTTTCCACAAAACCCAACGGTAATGAATTTAAGTCAATATTTTGATGGTATATTCGCATAAGATTCTATATTCCTACAAAAAATGAGCACAATTCGAGATGTATAAAACCACCATCTACCCCTTTGATTATCGGTAGTTCAAAATTAACGGTTGAAATTAAGATTAGATGGTCGGGTTTGCTATCTCGAATTGCATTTTGGGGTAGAATATAAAGTCTTATAATAGGAACATATCATTAAAATATTAGACTTAAATTCATTGTCGTTTGAGTTTGCCGGAGAAAATGACGCAAATCTTGTCCGACCTTGTCCATCTAAGAGTGTCCATGGATCCTCCCTCTTCTAAAAATATGTTTATCATGTAACCATAAAACACCACCAGTATGCTTAATAAGCAAAACAAGTTCTGAAACAGGTAAATGCCTAGCACCCAAAGCCCTTTCATTTCTCTCATTCCACAAATGCCAGATAATAGCATAAATCTTCTCCCAAATATCTTTGCATTTCCCTCTTAATTTACATTGAGACCGTACCTCAAAAAGACCAGAAAGTGTTGGAGGCATTACCCAATCCATTTTGAAAGCTTCCAAAAAAAAATGCATCCATACTTCGTGAGAGTACTTACAAATCACAAAAAGATGCTCAACCTCTTCATCCTTAACCTGATAATTACTAGGGTGAAGAAAATTACTAATGATACTCTTTAATTTTTATTATTAGATAAAGAGTACTACAATATTATTTAAAGAGTAATACTAATCAATGTTTTTTATTATTTTTCTTTTCATTTTTAAAAGTATTATTACAAGAAACTAGTTGGAAGCCTAACAAGCTAATCTCCAACAATGATTACTACATTAGTTTAAATAGGTTATTGTGCTAGCCTACAAAGTGAGCCTCATGAGGAACCAAGCATAAAAATTTCATTAAATGGAAAGGAAATACAAAGCGCTCTGCGAGCAGTTGGACACAACCTACTCATGAGGTGAGAAATATTACATCCTTGACCATTGAAATTAGAATCCTCTAGGTTGTGCATATCAACTCTGTCTCTACGAAGGACGGGAACAATAAAATATGGAGAATTCACTTTCCACTTTTGGTTAAAATTATTGACTCCGGCATGCTTAGCAAGAACATCTGCAGTCTTGTTACTAGACCTAGAACTAAAGTGTACTAAAACATTACTAACTTTCCTAATTATTGACTTACATTCAGCTAAAAAATACTTATCTTCCCATCCATGTCATTGACTTGACTGTTTTCCTTGATTCCTTCCATTACATCTCTGGTATCTCCTCCAATGATAACTTTACTTTTAGCATTATCTTCAACCCATTTAATTGCATTGTATAGATCCAAGGATTGAAATTTTGATCAATGTCTCTAGCTCTGACTGTAATTGTCACTGCCTCCAGGAAGACCCCTGAATGATTACGAACAATAAGATACAAACCAGCTTTGTTAGTTTTATGTAGAATAAAACATTTATATTTATTTTCAACCATAAAACAGGAGGAGGTTTGTAGCTCTGATCTCTACTTTTTCTAACTAATTGACATTGTAGGTGCAAATGATCACTATTCATGTTGATGCAGATATTATTATGTAAACAAAATCTAAAAATATGCTTGATAATGATCCTAGGATGCTGGTTTTTTCTTCTTCTCAAACACTTTCTATCTTCTGTGTTAGAGCATAGCTCGGTTGAACCCACCAAGCGTTGGTATGTCAAGTTTGGTTGTCATATTTTAGTGAGCCAAAACTCATTTTATGAGTCGCTTGATTATGTACTAGAGTCAACTTCGTATAGGTTAGCTTGAAAGTATTAGGATATGAGACATTACAAGTATTGCGAAGA
The DNA here is from genome assembly GCA_023531295.1 of Papaver armeniacum. Lineage (NCBI taxonomy): Eukaryota > Viridiplantae > Streptophyta > Magnoliopsida > Ranunculales > Papaveraceae > Papaver > Papaver armeniacum. The sequence continues at coordinate 18,187 of JAJJWW010004805.1, forward strand.
CTTGAAGAAGTGAAGAAGTAAGGAACTACAACAACAACATCATCCTTCCACTTGAGGTTAGTGATATTTGACTTGAACTGTTTCATTCCCTAACGTATCTTTCAAGTCTTGCATATTGAAAACAAAACTGTGAAGCATGAATGACACTCTAGTTAGACATAGTATTAAGGAATACAATACGAGGTTTATTGCTTAACCATTAAACTTTGTGGATAAGACATCGACATAATTGCATATCTTGTATTGTTATTCATTGCATATCTTGTGAACAACCAATATGTGTGATTAGCATAACCGCGCATGACTTGTTTATGTTCTTGGTAAAACTATTCACAAATGCCTGACTTTTGTATTGGTATGACTTTTATTAGTGAAACCGATCTTAAGTATCACCTGAGATGGTATGATCGATTTTGTGATTTTTTGTATGACCGACTCTGGGTAAAGGAGAACCGATCCTAGTAAGAGGTGCAACACATCACAAAGGGGAATCGATCCTTGTATGAGGTGCAACAAGTTTTAGCAGAAAGGGAACCGATCCTATGGACATGTGTAACAAGTACAAGTTAGATACCATATATATGTGGGGAATCGATCCTAGTACCTAGTCAACCGAATTTTTGGAAAGCTAGTGTGACTATCCACAATACTCACATGGAGGTAGAACCGAAACTTGTTTTGGTAGAACCATGAAACCCATGATTTGTGATTGAGTGTTCTTGATCAATCACATAGTTCTTAAAAGTCATATGAACCAATTTTAAACTTGTTTGGAAGTGTGGAATATCGGTTTCAAGGTTGTAAGTATGAAAGAGGACTTACAAAGTAATGATGTCGACATACTTTGAACATGTGCAGTAACGCTAATCTTTAATTGTTCAAAGTTATTCCTTAATAGTTAAAGGAACAAAATCATGGATCGAATAAAATATATTGGGAATCTTTTATTTAAGGTTTTTAATTTTATTTTAGGAAAATGAAAATTAGTAATGTGCATTTACTAGTTGGAGATTTTCTAAGAGATTTTTGATCATTATTTGGACAAAGCATTTCCAGGAATTATGGAAACCGAATCTGGAATATATTGCATATCTTGAGAATATTTTCGGTTTTGGAAATTCCTTGGTGTCCAAACTTCCTTGGTCTATAAATATGAAAGTTTGCATTTCAAGCAAACTAATCATTAAATCAAGAAGAACTATCTCGGTTGTGTTGTTCTTGGTGAAGCCGCATATTCGGAGAGGAGAGTAACCTAATTAGGCGAAATCTCTTACTAACGCTCAGTTTAAAGACTTCTTTGGGATTGAAGCTCTCATTAATTAGTACCATTGGTGGGAAACTGGATAATTCGGTTTATCTTTTGTTTTCGATTGATTTGATTGACTAACGGTGGTTGAACTTTGATCGCACCTAGTTTGTTTATGCTTGAGAATCTTCTCATCCGATATAAGATTCACTCAAACTAGATCGAAGTTTGACGGGGATCTTTAAATTTGTTTGTAGATCTAAAGACGTCTTGTGATAATCCATTGTTAGACTCCTGCGTGCATGATTGATCACAAGAGATTCAAGTTGATTGTGTGCAAGTGTTTATTGAAGATCTAAGAAGATTTGAAGAAAAAGAAGATATTGAAGATTTTTGATTTGGGATTCATAATCTTTGGTGTGCACAATACTTGTTTCGGTATAGAGGATCCAACTATAATCGGTTTATCCTTGTGGTAGATTAGATTGATTAGTTGTGTAGATCGCATCAATACAATTCTTTGTGATTAAAAGTATTGATTATAAAATCTTAACAATTACTTGGTAGTTTATCATAAGATAGATCTAAGAACTTAGATGAAGGAGTTTATTGAGATAAACAGAGAGAAGAGCCTTTGTCGAACTCACATCACTTGGTTGAAAAGAGTTGCTACCAAACAGATTTGTTATTCCTTTCTTTTGTTTGGAATACGAACCAAAGGAATTGTTCCAAGTACGTGACTTATTCTTAAGTTGGAGGCGTGGGAATACAGACGGAACTAGGTGAACTATAGGTTTAGTTGCTTGGTCTCAACTATACGAAGTTGGTTTGATTTTGTATAGCGACTTAATCCTGAGAGTATTCAATTCTGGACAAGGTCCCTGGGTTTTTCTGCATTTGCGGTTTCCTCGTTAACAAAATCTTGTTGTGTCTTTTACTTTTCTATTTCCACAATTATAATTGTTTTTATTATAATTAGAAGTAAAATACACAAACGTTAATTCCTATTTACTTGATAAGTAATCCTATTGTGTTTGGTTAAGTATGAACCTTTTTATCAAGTAAACATACTTCGTTGTTGTATTGTCTCGATCTCGTATCCATAGACGATCACATGAAGTGTGAACCGATTTATTGTATTGTCTCGACTCAGTCTATAGACAATCACTTTCGGAGAAAGGACTTATAGGTGGAAATTTTTTAGATTGAGGTATATTTGGGTACCCTCGTCTTTTCAATTGGTATCAGAGCATGCAAACATGAAAATATCTAACAATCTGTGTTTGGTGCGATCCAACCTATAAGAATGAACTCGAGTTCTCATGAATCGACTTCATTTAACGTACCGCCAAGATTTGACGGAACAAACTATCTATGGTGGAAATATGTTATGAGATTTTTTCTTCAATTACGAGACTTTAATACATGGCTATTAGTCGTCGATGGTTATAATTACCCAATGGTAGAAAATTTGGAAACTGAGTTTAAACGCTTAGTGGAGTTTTCAAACGAAGAAAAGGCTTTTGCTAAGCAGAATTCGGATGGTTTGAATGCCATTATACATGTTGTTAGTTGTGATTTACAACATCATGTATCAACTTGTCAAACTTCGAAAGAAGCTTTGGATAATCTTCAGATCGTATTCGAAGGAAACACATCAGAGAAAGAAGCTAGACTTCAAACTCTTATGTCCGATTGGGAAAATCTTCGAATGGATGACAACGATATGTTTGAAGAGTTTCATATTAGACTCTCTGAGATAATCAATGCCTCTTTCTCTCTTGGAAAGACTATTTATGAAAAGGATATAGTATGCAAAATTCTCAGATCGTTGCCATCTAGATACGATTCTAAAAAGCATGCAATCATTGAAGCTAATGATCTTTCATCTCTATATAGAAGTTCCCTAATTGGAAAACTGAAGATATTGGATCAAGAAAATTTGTCTAAACAAAAAGACAATTTGGCCTACAAAGCCATAAAAAGGGTTCCGACTCAATATTCGGAAGATTCTGAAGATCAGGAAGATCAAACTGCTGAAGATGAAGCTGAACTAAATCATCATTTGTCTCTTATTACTCAACGATTCAAAAAACTATTGAGACATCGAAAAACAAAATCACTTGTGTCAAAAGGAAAAACTGTTCCTTCACATAAACGTGAAGACACGGGATGATGATGATATTATTCCTCAATGCTACAAGTGTAGAGGGTTGGTCATATCTCACCAGATTGTCCAACTAAGGACACACAAAGTGGAAAAGAAATGCTTACTTTGCCACACTTGATTATTGTCCTAATGAGAATGATCAAGTTGATGAGATAGATCATGTTGCAATTATTGCGAAGTTTATGACTACGAATTTCTTCCAACTCTAGATACTCAAGAAGAGTTTACTCCTTGATTTTGAAAGAAATATTTCCATGTAAAGATAAAATAGCTCATCCTCTTGAATCGACATCATTGAAATAAAATCATTGCTTGATCAACTCAAAGTGAGTCTTTTGAATGATAAAGAAAAATTTAACAAGCGTGAAGAAAACAGGGTTACTCAATACTAAGAAAAGGTACAAGTATCTAAACTCATTCTCGATATTAAGTCTTGCCAAGATAAGATAAGGAATTTAAAAGCGGAAAATCGAATATGAGAGATAGACTAATTGCTTTGATAAATCATCACGTGGTATGAATGTATCAAGAGACAAGGAGGTGGGCTAAATAAATACTGTGGAATCTAGATCCGAGAAAACGCAACAACTGGTGTGTGCTTCTTGTGCAAACAAAAAGGGCATTTTCAAAGGCAATGTCACGATACTAAACAGAGAGAGAGACTATATAAAACTAGGAAAATCAAGATCTAAGTGTAGATCAAAGATCTCTTCAAAAATGGAGGATAAGTTCTTCGAACATCATGATCTTACATCAAGATTTGAAGTTGAACCTAGAAGTTCAAACGTGATGTCTTCTCAACCATGTAAGAATGTTGTGTTAAGTGCATATTTTGCATATATTTTGTGTCGAATCCATGCTAGTATTTGCTATATTTTCTTGCAAATTATTGTATATTACGTTTGTTTTCTCTTATTTGTGTTTTGCTAGGTGAATCACCCAAAAGAAGTGAATTGGCACTTAATTGTGCAATAAAAGAAGTTAGCCGAAAGCGGAGAAGGACCAAAGACCAAGTGGAACTCGTTCAACTCTAGGAGTTCTTGCTATCACCTTGAAGAGGACGAAAAGACGAAGCCAACGCCGGAAGAATGGGGTCAATCGATATCATACAAAGAAGTTATGCGCGAAACAAAGATGATGCAGAAAATTGCACTGTCAGTCTTGCAAGACTGACAGTTGAATGTGATTTCTAAAGGCACCCGACTATTTTACTCGGGGCTGCTGCCATCATCTTCTTCACCAAGCATCACGACCAAGTTCGTGGAGGCTCGAATGTAACTACCATTGGTAGTTGACGGAGATAATGGAGCCGGAGGTGTGTGGTTGCCGAGAAGCCGTACGTAGCTAGAAGAATGGAGAGCTGTGCTGTTGATGGTGATCATCGAGAGACCATGATGGAGCTGTGATCGGTAGTTGGATGAAGTTCAGAGCTCGAACTGGCAGTGTCAATGGAGTTTTGCCGGTGATTGAAGCTCGAGATATTAACTGTGAATGAAGAGAGCAGAGCTGTGACGATGGAACGGGATGGAGCTCGACAGTGATGTGGTTGAAGGAATGACGACGAAGGAAGTGGAGTGGCTGCTAGTTCTTACGATCGGTGCTGTCGACTGTTGTTGATCACGATGGTGGATATTTTCCAGCGATAGGTTCAGGAATGGGAGCTTTGTTGTTTCTACATGGCAGTTGAGCTCGAGAGAAGACAGAGTGTGGAAGAAATAAAGTTGTGGATTGGTTTATTTGTGAAGCCGTGTTCTTGCGAGAGATGATGGTGGGTGAGAAGCGAGAAGAAAACTCAAAGTGGGAGATGAATGGGACTCGAATGTGAGAGATGGATAACTCGAGTTTGGCCTTTTATTCTGTTGGGGTCGATGAAAAGGATGAAGTATATTGCTTTCACGGCGGTGATGACGAGAGAAACTAGTGAGTTGCAAGCGAGATGGAGCTCGAGTTCCAGAGGAAAAGAAACTCACGGAGACCCTGGTATACGCGGGAGGTATCGGCTGGAGTTGTAAATCCAGGGGAATGAAAAATTCACGGCGACCAGAGTATCCGTGAGTATGACGAGAGAAGATAAAAATCCAGCAGAAATTTTCGCTCACGGAGGTTGGTCCGTCCGTGGAAAACTAAGAAGAGCCGAAGAGTATGCACATCGTCGGGCCAGAAACCGACATGAGCCAATGACAATTGAAATAAAGGAAGTTGAGCCGGATCTGTTGCACTTTAGCGCAAACCCAATGGGCTGTAGCCACTCCATGCACGACCAAGACTTTGGGGCGTGGGATATTTGGCTAGTTTTTGGCAACTTTTGACCACTTTCGACCAGGGATTTGAAGCACGGGCGCAACTACAACTTGGGACCCCTATAAAAAGGACTTCTAATATTTTTGGAAGGGAATATCATATATTCTTTTATCAAGCCATTGGAGAGGAGAACTCAAGGGAAGAAAAGCTAGGGTTTGGAGCTATTTCCATCACCGTAACTATTTCTTTTCTATTTTATTATATGAAACTCATGGGTTTTGTTAATACCATGAGTAGCTAAACTTCTTAGTGATTGGGGATGAATTCTAAGTTCTAGACAATGATTTGAGTTATTATATAAATCTATTTTGAAGTTCTTCACATGATTATTGATTGTTTTTACTAATTAGAATATTTATGATTGATTGATAGATTGTTTAGGTGGCCAACTTGAACTAATTTGTTGATTTAATCAAATGCTAGTATTGAGTTAGGAGATAAGTAATAGTCGAATAATTCATACAAAAGTAGTAAACACAATACCTTGCAGAGGGATTTTGTGTAGTGATTGTGTGTATAAACAACACTAGAAAGTGGACCTTGAGCTAAGAGTCTAACTACTAGGATCAATCTATAATTCACAAAAGATAAAGCATTCGGACAAATTACACCTTGAGTGAGCTACTACTAGGTGGTTTAGAAGAATAGAATCTGGTATTGGAGAGCTTCCGTACCCAGTGATTTAAGGGATTTAGGGGATAGCACTGAGCTAGCTGTTATTCCACGGTTGGTAATAATTTGTGATTAATAGTATTAATGGATGAATATAATAACTTGATGACGGTTTAGTAACGAAGAAGGATTCCCTGATCATATTTCTCTCCATTGCTTGCAACTTAATTATTTTCAATTGCTTTGTTATTTACTTTGAATCAAAAACAAACCCCCCATTGTGACACTTTTGACAACTAAATCTCCTTGCTCTTCGTGGGAACGATCCTTACTTCCATTATATTACCAGTTAATTGTGTGGAAATAAGTAATTTAATTTGAGCACCTACGACACGCATCAAATTTTGGCGCCGTTGCCGGGGAGCAGTCGGTAGCTTTAGTTGTTATTTCTATTTGTTTTATTTTTGTTTTTAGTCTTATTTTTAGTTTTTGATTTAGCTTTTTGAGAATCTTGTTTTAGGTACTTAATCCTGGCATAGAAAGATTGGGATTATCCGAGGTGTGGAATTCAAACTCGCAAGGGAACAAGATACTACAAGCACGTCCACGGTTGCAACCCTTAACCTTCTACGAGAAGAGATGGTTAATACAAGACGAGAGAGACCCTCCACCTCCAGGAGAGGAATTTAAGAGAGTTGACGTCTCCATGCTTAGATTCGCAACCACTGTGCATTGCAATCACTAACCCAAAGTGGAACTGAAGTCGAATCTACTTCATCATCTACCAAAGTTCAAGGGACATCCGGTGAAAATCCAAATCGACACCTCAACGGTTCAGAACACAATGACAAGTCCGAGGCATGTAACCGCAGCAGAGATATGGCTATGCTACAAGCCTTCCCGTTCTCATTGATAGACTTAGCAGAAGAATGGTTGTATTGTCTTCCTCCGGGGAGTGTTACAACATGGACTCGAGATGAAAAAGCTATTTCGGAGAAATATTTTCCTGCTTCCAAAGCGGCATCCGTTCGGAAGGAGATTAGTGGCATTCTACGGATGTCCGGGGGAGTCTCTATATGAATATTGGGAGAGGTATAAGAAGTTGTTGGCAAGCTGCCCACACCATAATATATCCTCAATACTTATCATTCAATACTTCTACGAAGGATTACTTCGAAACAGAGGAATTTGATTGATGCGGCTGCCGGTGGTTCACTTCGAGAAGACAATCTCATGAGCAACCAGTTTGATTGAGAGTATGGCTTCCAATGCTCAACAATTCTATTCCGAAACGACTCTAATGTCGGAAGAGTTAGTGAGATGGGAGAGTCGCTGATCGAGCAACGGATGAACAACATAGAGAAGGTAGTACAACGAATGGCAAGCAGTGATTATTCCTTCTTATGAAGAAGAGTCCGAACAGGTGAATTTGTGTTCCCTAATCGAGAGGCCAAGGTATGATCCCTATTCTAATACTTATAATCCAGGTTGGAAAGATCACCCAAATTTCAGTTATGCAAATCAGCAAGCTGCAGCTCCTAATCCTTATGGGCGACCGAGTGGTTTTCAACAACCACAATTCCGACCACAACCTCCACCTCAGCCTCAACAACAGACTTAGAGTTCCAGTTTAGAGGAGATGATGAAAATGATGATGCAAAAGCAAGATGCCAATGCTCGGCGTCAAGATACCAATCTGCGAAACAAGATATGGCTATAAAGGACTTGCAAACTCAAATGGGACAATTGGCTACGAGACATGAATGAACTAAAAGCACAAAATTCGACAAAGTTGCCATCACAACCTTTTGTGAATCCAAGAGCAAACGTTAATCTGTAACTCTAAGAAGTGGGAAGCAAATCGAAGAGCCAAAACAACAAGAAAAGGTTAGTCACAACTTGGAAGAGGAAGTAGAGGTGGAAAGCTGTTCCAAAGGAAAAGCCAACCTCAATCGGCCAACCTAAGGACACAATTCCTACTTTTACCACACCACCTCCTTTTCCTAGTCGTTTTGCCAAGTCAAAGAAGCAAGCTCTAGACAAGGAGATTATGGATATTTTCAGCAAGGTGCATATCAACATTCCATTTATTGAGGCCATCGAACGGTACCCGGGTATGCCAAAGTTCGAAGGATTTGTGTACAAGGAAGGAGAGGTTGATTGCTAACGAGATCACTCGGGTGGGAGAAAGTGCTTCACTATGTTGCTAAAGAAGATGCCTGCAAAGTGTAAAGATCTGGTGGTTTTACGGTGCAGTTACTATTGGTGAAAAACGGTTCGAGCGTGCTTTACTTGATTTGGGAGCTTCCATAAGCGTGATGTCGGCCGATGTTTATGATTCATTGAATGGGACCTTTAAAGGAGACAGGGATTATCATTCAATTAGCTAATAAGTCTAACATATATCCTAAGGGACTCGTGGAAGACGTGTTAGTGCAAGTTAATGAACTAATCTTTAGGTTGATTTCTTTGTTGTGGATATGCAGGATGGGGACAATTGTTCGTCTACTTCATTACTTCTTGGGAGACCATTTATGAAGACTGCTAAGACGAAGATTGATTGTGATCTTTGGGACACTCACTATGGAGTTTGACAAAGAGGTTATACGCTTCAATATTTTTGAAGCCATGCGTTATCCAAGTGATATCCATTCCGCATTTTTTGTTGATGTTATTAGTTCGTTAGCACAACAGATGTTTGATTTGAATAGAGAAGATGAACTTGAATCTGTGTTACAAAATAACATTGATTTGGACGTCCATGGCATGCCTAACTTGGACGTTGATATTCCCAAGGAGTTTGTTGAGACATGTGGTGCTTTAACAGCATCACAAGAAGTTAGAAGAGGTAATATTTCATATATCTCTTTACCTGTAACTGATGAAGTTCCTTTACCTTCTGTTGTGCAGGCACCTAAATTAGAGATGAAACCTCTACCTGGTCACTTAAAGTACGCTTACTTGGGTGATGGGGAAGAGCTTCCGTCATTATTGCAAAGAATCTCACAACAATACAGGAAGAACGCCTCCTTAGGGTTCTGAAAGAGCACAAAACGGCTATTGGGTGGACAATTGCTGACATCAAAGGCATTAGTCCAGCCATGTGCATGCATAGAATCCTTATGGAAGATGATATCAAGCCGATGACGTGATGCTCAGCGTAGGCTTAACCCCCAATGATGGAGGTCGTGAAGAAAGAGATCCTCAAATTACTAAGTGTGGGGTGATTTACCCAATTTCGACAAGCAAATGGGTTAGTCCAAAGTGCAAGTGGTGCCTAAGAAATCAGGTGTCACTTTGTTGTTAGAAATCAAGATGATGAACTTGTTCCTACAAGAGTTCAAACAGGATGGCGAGTGTGCATAGACTACAGAAAGCTCAATTCGGCAACCCGCAAGGATCACTTTCCTTTGCCTTTCATTGATCAGATGTTAGAGAGGTTGGCGGGACATTCATATTATTGCTTTTTGGATGGTTATTCGGGCTACAATCAAATTGTTATTGCACCGGAGGATCAAGAGAAGACTACTTTCACTTGTCCTTTTGGTACATTCGCATATAGAAGAATGCCATTTTGGTCTTTGCAATGCGCCTGCCACTTTTCGTAGAGATGTATGGTTAGTATATTCTCGATTACGTGGAAAACATCATTGAGGTATTTATGGACGACTTTAGTGTTTATGGTGATTCATTTGATATTTGTTTAAATAATCTTGAACTTGTGCTTAAAAGATGCATAGACACTAATCTTGTTTTAAACTGGGAGAAATGCCACTTTATGGTAGACCATGGAATTGTACTTGGCCACATCGTGTCCTCTCAAGGGCTCGAGGTAGACAAGGCAAAGATAGACTTGATTAGGAACTTACAATACCCCACTTCGGTGAGGGAATTCGCTCGTTTCTTGGTCATGCAGGTTTTTATAGGAGGTTTATCAAAGATTTCTCCAAAATCTCAATGCCGATGTGCAAATTGTTGCAAAAGGAGGTTGCCTTTAACTTCGACCAGGAGTGCAAGGATGCCTTTAATAAATTGAAGGAATTGTTGACTCTTTGCACCAATTATTAAGTCACCCGACTGGAGTTTGCCGTTCGAGTTAATGTGTGATGCAAGTGATTATGCGATCGGAGCTGTTTTGGGTCAAAAAGTAGACAAGAGGTCACATGTGATTTATTATGCATCAAGGACCCTAAATGATGCTCAAATCAACTATTCCACTCTTGAGAAAGAGTTGTTGGCTATAGTATTTGCATTAGAAAAATTTAGAGCTTATTTGGTGGGTACTAATGTGATTGTATATTCGATCATGCGGCACTTACGGTATCTATTGAAAAAGAAGGAGGCTAAGCCAAGACTCATACGTTGGATTCTTTTTCTTTGCAAGAATTCAATATGGAAATAAGAGATAAGAAAGGTGTTGAGAATACGATTCTTGATCATCTTAGTAGACTTGTTGTTTAGAAGAAGAACTCCCCTTACAGGATCGTTTTCCAGACGAACAACTTTTCTCGATTGAAGAATCAACACCTTGGTACGCTGATATAGTGAACTATTTGGTTACAAGGCAAGTACCTAGTACAATGTCTACTTTTCAAAAGCTAAAGCTTAAGAAAATAGCCAAGCAGTATGTGTGGGATGAACCCTACTTGTGGAAATATGGTGCTTGATCAAATTATCCATGAGTGCGTACCAAACTCTGAATTTCAGTCAATTCTATCTTTTTGTCATTCTTATGCTTGTGGTGGTCACTTTGGTGTAAAACGTACCGCTCTCAAAGTCCTTGAGAGTGGCTTTTATTGGCCTACCCTATTTGAGGATGCATATGCTTTTTGCAAATCTTGTGATAGATGTCAACGAACGGGCAATCTAGGTGCTCGAAATCAAATGCCACTCAATCCTATTCTCACTGTTGAGATTTTTGATGTGTGGGGTATTGATTTTATGGGTCCTTTTGTTAATTCGAATGGAAAATTTTATATACTTCTTCTTTGTGGATTATGTTTCTAAATGGGTGGAAGCTAAAGCCACCCCTACTAATGATTCTCAAGTTGTTTGTGAGTTTGTGAAGGAATATATTTTCTCTAGACATGGTACACCAAGAGTGGTTATCAGTGATGGAGGCTCGCACTTCAAGAAATCCTTCCATGCTCTCCTCAAGAAGTACAACATTACACACAAGATTGGTACGCCGTATCACCCACAAACTAGTGGGCAAGCTGAAATTTCTAATCGTGAGATTAAGTCCATCCTTGAGAAAACCGTTAACACTACACGGAAGGATTGGAGTTATAGACTCAACGATGCACTTTGGGCGTATAGAACAACATATAAGACACCGATTGGTATGTCTCCATATCGGTTGGTTTATGGCAAAGCTTGTCATCTCCCAGTTGAACTTGAGCATAAGGCTTTATGGGCGGTAAAGATGTGCAACATGGAGTATGATAAAGCGGGGAAACATAGGCAACTACAAATTAATGAGCTAGAGGAGATACGTAATGATGCTTACGAGAGTTCTCGTATATATAAGGAAAAGACTAAGCTTTTCCATGACAAGATGATTTCTCGGAAGAATTTTGTTGTGGGACAGAAAGTTCTTTTATTTCATTCTCGTCTTAAGTTATTTCCTGGTAAGCTAAGGTCCGGATGGATTGGACCATATGTTGTTACTAATGTTTATTCTCATGGTGTGAGTTGATATCACTAGTCTTAGAGATGGGACTACTTCTAAGGTCAACGGCCATAGATTGAAGCCATACTATGAAAACATCGCTTATGTGAATGTGGACGAGATAGAGCTTCGCGATTTACTCCCTCTGGAGGAGTAGCATAAGGAGAATTCCAAGTCGGGCGACGACTTTAAACCAAGCGCTAAATGGGAGGCAACCCATAGGTTTTGTATCTTAAACCCTTCTATTTTTGTTTTTTATTGTTTTCATATCATATTTGCATCCCCATGTTTAATTTCATTGAGTCCGGAATCTATTTTAGAAGAAATTATAGACGAATACCTTTTCGTCAGAAAACTTCAGACTGCGCGTAGTTCAGTCCAGAGACCATAACTGTCAGACCGTTTATCGAAACACTGTGCCCTTTTGACACTTTGTAGAAAACACGTAGATGAACAACTTTTGTGAAATGGAGTTTTTCCAAATTCCTTACCAATTTGTACAGTTTTTGCGTTTTATCTGCTGTTACGTCAGAATTCAGAACTTTCGGTTTTACACATTGAGGACAATGTGAAGTTTAAGTGTGGGGGAGCATTTATATGTTTGTATAGTTTGTTTTAGTTTGTTTTATGCCTTAAAAAAAAAAAAATCAGAAAAATAGAAAAAAAACCAAGAAAAATTGTGCTTTTTGAACTCCGAAATCTAGAAACTTGTGCCTTTAGGATGACACCATTAGTGGATGGAACCATTTTGAATGCAGGAGTTGAGGAACCAATTAACTAAAAGGGACGAACACATAGCTCAGAAATCACAAATAACATGATAGTTGTTACCATATCTCGGAATATCACCATATCACATTCTATTTTTATTTTTTCATATTTATCTATTGTTCTCTAAGTGCTTTGGTGGGTCACTAAACATCGACGTGTTATTCTTTGCTAGGATGAAATAGAGTGATTGAGTTACTAGAAAAAAAAAAAAAAAAAAAAAAAAATTGAAAAAAAAAAAAAAAAAAAAAAAAAAAAAAGAGACCGACCAATTAGACCAAACGGAATAAGAAAGACACTTGGGAATAGAAGTATGTGTGAAACGTAGTCCCTGTCTCCGTCGCCTAAACAAGCGTGGAATGCAGGATCCAAGGCAACTATCATATACGTGTTGACAAGGAAGCATGCGCTTGGATCCAAAAGATCTAATCATGCCGTCTAAAAAAAAAAAAGAGAAATTGGATCCAGTTTGATCCAGTATATAAAAAAAAAAAAAGAGAAGAAATTATTATTGTGTTGAATAAAGTCACTCTTGGTTCCCTTGTATATGCCAATTGATTTGATGTAGCATTCAGCACCAAGTAGCTCAATCCAATAGGATTAGGTTCATCTTAGCAGTGACCTTCAGACGAGATATGGGAAACATTGATCACTTGTGAACATTCGCCAACATCTACATCTATATTCATCTTCTTAATCTTTTCATTGTGATTGTGGTTTGTTAGTTTCCGAGTATTGTGGCTTGTTCGACTATCTAATTAGAGTTTATTTACTAATATGAATTGAATTTGCAAGGTACCTCCTCCTGTAGTCAATTTGGATTCGTTCATTGATTTGTCACAAATAGACGGAGTTTGAAATAAAGGTTTTGTAGGTAGACCTCTTGTAAACCTTCACGAGACTATAACTCGTCCACTAGGGACACCTAGGGGTTTAAAGGCCTGTTATTCATGCTAAGAGTAACCGTATCCTCGCCGACATGGAGTTGTTGTATTTTAGACAGTTTGCTCGAGGACGAGCAAAAGACAAGTGTGGGGGAATTTGTTAAGTGCATATTTTGCATATATTTTGTGTCGAATCCATGCTAGTATTTGCTATATTTTCTTGCAAATTATTGTATATTACGTTTGTTTTCTCTTATTTGTGTTTTGCTAGGTGAATCACCCAAAAGAAGTGAATTGGCACTTAATTGTGCAATAAAAGAAGTTAGCCGAAAGCGGAGAAGGACCAAAGACCAAGTGGAACTCGTTCAACTCTAGGAGTTCTTGCTATCACCTTGAAGAGGACGAAAAGACGAAGCCAACGCCGGAAGAATGGGGTCAATCTGATATCATACAAAGAAGTTATGCGCGAAACAAAGATGATGCAGAAAATTGCACTGTCAGTCTTGCAAGACTGACAGTTGAATGTGATTTCTAAAGGCACCCGACTATTTTACTCGGGGTTGCTGCCATCATCTTCTTCACCAAGCATCACGACCAAGTTCAGGGAACTGAATGTAACTACCATTGGTAGTTGACGGAGATAATGGAGCTGGAGGTCTGTGGTTGCCGAAGCTGTACGTAGCTAGAAGAATGGAGAGCTGTGCTGTTGATGGTGATCATCGAGAGACCATGATGGAGCTGTGATCGGTAGTTGGATGAAGTTCAGAGCTCGAACTGGCAGTGTCAATGGAGTTTTGCCGGTGATTGAAGCTCGAGATATTAACTGTGAATGAAGAGAGCAGAGCTGTGACGATGGAACGGGATGGAGCTCGACAGTGATGTGGTTGAAGGAATGACGACGAAGGAAGTGGAGTGGCTGCTAGTTCTTACGATCGGTGCTGTCGACTGTTGTTGATCACGATGGTGGATATTTTCCAGCGATAGGTTCAGGAATGGGAGCTTTGTTGTTTCTACATGGCAGTTGAGCTCGAGAGAAGACAGAGTGTGGAAGAAATAAAGTTGTGGATTGGTTTATTTGTGAAGCCGTGTTCTTTGGCGAGAGATGATGGTGGTGAGAAGGCGAGAAGAAAACTCAAAGTGGGAGATGAATGGGACTCGAATGAGAGATGGATAACTCGAGTTTGGCCTTCTTTATTACTGGTTGGGGTCGATGAAAAGGATGAAGTATATTGCTTTCACGGCGGTGATGACGAGAGAAACTAGTGAGTTGCAAGCCGGGATGGAGCTCGAGTTCCAGAGGAAAAGAAACTCACGGAGACCCTGGTATACGCGGGAGGTATCGGCTGGAGTTGTAAATCCAGGGGAATGAAAAATTCACGGCAACCAGAGTATCCGTGAGTATGACGAGAGAAGATAAAAATCCAGCAGAAATTTTCGCTCACGGAGGTTGGTCCGTCCGTGGAAAACTAAGAAGAGCTGAAGAGTATGCCTGTCAGTTCCGAGAAACTGACAGGCCAATGACAATTGAAATAAAGGAAGTTGAGCCGGATCTGTGCACTTTAGCGCAAACCCAATGGGCTGTAGCCACTCCATGCACGACCAAGACTTTGGGGCGTGGGATATTTGGCCAGTTTTTGGCAACTTGCCGACCACTTTCGACCGGGATTTGAAGCACGGGCGCAACTACAATTTGGGACACCTATATAAGAGAACTTCTTAATATTTTTGGAGATCATATATTCTTTTATCAAGCCATTGGAGAGGAGAACTCAAGAGAAGAAAAGCTAGGGTTTGGAGCTATTTCTACCACCGTAACTATTTCTTTTCTATTTTATTATATGAAACTCATGGGTTTTGTTAATACCATGAGTAGCTAAACTTCTTAGTGATTGGGGATGAATTATAAGTTCTAGACAATGATTTGAGTTATTATATAAATCTATTTTGAAGTTCTTCACATGATTATTGATTGTTTTTACTAATTAGAATATTTATGATTAATTGATCGATTGTTTAGGTGGCCAACTGAACTAATTTGTTGATTTAATCAAATGCTAGTATTGAGTTAGGAGATAAGTAATAGTCGAATAATTCATACAAAAGTAGTAAACACAATACCTTGCAGAGGGATTCTGTGTAGCGATTGTGTGTATAAACAACACTAGAAAGTGGAC
Organism: Papaver armeniacum; assembly: GCA_023531295.1. Classification (NCBI taxonomy): domain Eukaryota; kingdom Viridiplantae; phylum Streptophyta; class Magnoliopsida; order Ranunculales; family Papaveraceae; genus Papaver; species Papaver armeniacum. The sequence continues at coordinate 34,013 of JAJJWW010004805.1, forward strand.
CTTGAGCTAAGAGTCTAACTACTAGGATCAATCTATAATTCACAAAAGATAAAGCATTCGGACAAATTACACCTTGAGTGAGCTACTACTAGGTGGTTTCGACGAATAGAATCAGTATTGGAGAGCTTCCGTACCCAGTGATATAAGGAATTTAGGGGATAGCACTGAGCTAGCTGTTATTCCACGATTGGTAATAATTTGTGATTAATAGTATTAATGGATGAATATAATAACTTGATGACGGTTTAGTAACGAAGAAGGATTCCCTGATCATATTTCTCTCCATTGCTTGCAACTTAATTATTTTCAATTGCTTTATTTATTTTGTTTACAATCAAAAACAAACCCCCATTGTGACACTTTTGACAACTAAATCTCCCTGCTCTTCGTGGGAACGATCCTTACTTCCATTATATTACCAGTTAATTGTGTGGAAATAAGTAATTTAATTTGAGCACCTACGACACGCATCAGTTACCCTTAAAAGTATACAGTAAGGATATAGATGTAAATATTTTGGATAAAAATATTCCTAAAAATTAATTTTTCGGTTAAGAATTTAATTGAAATAATATTCTCAAAGATTTTTTGAGAAAAGTTTTAGAACTTATAAGAGGGAAGACCTCTTACCTCATTTTCATAGAGATTTGACAGTATGTCTACCTATAGTTGCAACTCTCGCAAAACCGAAAAAGTCTGGACTATATTGTTTCCCAACAAGAAACTTCGTCTCGAGTCTTCTAATGGTGATTCTGATTCATCTCCAGAACTTCAACAGGATGTTCATAATGAAGACATCTCTTCTCTCAACGGTAATCTTCTCAAGAATCTTTCACTAAAATTAAATCTAATCTTATGTGAAGTAAGGAACATGGAAAAGGATTTGCGAAAGGAAGTTAAGGAAGTCAATGACAATGTTGTTAGTCTTGAATCAAGACTAGTGATTATAGAAGATGATTGGAATCCGGTAAAATCTTCTGATCCAGCTTCAATTTTGAAGGATGCTCTAAAAGGCTGAAATTAGAGTTTCAAAAATGAAAAAATAGACATCAATGTTTGATTTCTTTCAATAATTGTGTAAGGTCTATTTTATGAATAAAACTATTATTATGAATAAAATTATTTGATTTATAATTTTTCTTGTGATAGTTTTTGATTTACATAGCCTGTGCTTGAATGCTTTATTATTGCTATGTATGTTTATGGGATGTTTGATTTCGGTTTTATTACCTTGATATTCGATCTCATAATGTTGTGAACCCTTATGGTTTGGGTGACTTTTTGAGTTAGCAGGATTAAGTTCTAGCCCATGTTGGTAGGCTTTATCAAAAGGATCATGAGGGTTCTGACAGAAACAATATGTGAAAAAGTCACAATATGTTGAATCAGTTTTGGTTTAGCATAAAAGCATATGTGTTTCGAGGGTTTTCAACTTTTGCTTGCAATAGTTAAAACTAGGTTTTCAACCTTTCTCTGGTAAAGGTTGGTTGTTGTTATTCTTTCGTTTTGCATAAGGATAACAACATAATGATATTTCGATATCAATTCTCCTTGGAAGAAGATGCAAACATATTGGAGAAGAGGATGCGAAATTTGAGGTAACGAGTTTGTTAGTCAATCGTTTTCCTGTTTAAGAAAATCCTGATTTTATTTCATATATTTATTGCTTTTGCTTAACAAAATTTCGGTACAATTGATGTTTTATTCCATTATGTGTGTATGGATGTGTGTGTGATTCAATTGTTTCTCGGTTAATAAAAACTATTGTTATCTTGCTTTATTGTGTGGTATCAATCGTTTAGGCTTACAAAATTTCGGTGCAATTGCGGTGCTTTAATGTCTATATTGTGTCAATTGCTTTCGGTTGAGGTGAATAATTATGCAAGTTTATTTATTTTGGTTTGTATGAATTGTTTATGGCGTAAGGAAAGAAAAGGTTTACGGGATAATTGTTTAGTCAATTCGATTCCGGATAAGAGAAACTAAGTTAATTCTGATCTTAGTGAGACTTATCAAAGTGGAGGTTTCGGTTATTCAAGTCTAATAGAATTCCTTAACAAGATATTCTAGTTAACTAACCTAGTACTTGTCTTGTTTAAAAGTTAAAGGTCTAAGTTATATGTTTAACTAGAACCTGATGAGAAAAATAGAGTTATCTTTATTTTAGTCTTATCGAACAAGCGATTGTATTTGTACAATCGGTTTAGCAAAGGAACTAAGGTGCTTAGTTGATTTTTGGTTTGCTAAACTATTAGGAAAAATTGCTTCGGGAAATTGTTTCCTTGATAACATATCAAAACATAATTACTTTGTAGTTTCGGTTTTGATATTGGTTATCAAAAATGGTGTGTGGAACCCTAGTGCTTAACTCTATAGGTTGATCCTTTTCGGTTTGTCCTTTCTTTTTTTCGTTCTTTGTCATTTTGTGACAAAAAGGGGGAGAAATATATGGAGTAAACAAGTGATACTGGTATTGATTTATATTGATTGGAATCACTGAGGGAAAGGACAATTTTGCTTAAACGTTTATCTAACGAAAGAGTAAAAACATAGACTAAGGGGGAGTAACATATCATATGATACTTGTAGAATATGGACTACAAGGGAATAACAAAGACGTGCATATTGATAAAATCTACCTATCTTACCTTTAGGGGGGAGTATTAGCTTTGTTATTATAATGTCAACAACGGCATTTATGGATTATATGTATACAGGTTATTGTGTTGTTGAATTCGGGAATCAAGCGTATGTGTAATGAATTCTTGTAATTTTTTTATCCATATGATGTAAGAGTTCTGTCACTAAAATTGACAAAAGGGGATATTGTTAGAGCATAGCTCGGTTGAACCCACCAAGCGTTGGTATGTCAAGTTTGGTTGTCATATTTTAGTGAGCCAAAACTCATTTTATGAGTCGCTTGATTATGTACTAGAGTCAACTTCGTATAGGTTAGCTTGAAAGTATTAGGATATGAGACATTACAAGTATTGCGAAGACTTGAAGAAGTGAAGAAGTAAGGAACTACAACAACAACATCATCCTTCCACTTGAGGTTAGTGATATTTGACTTGAACTGTTTCATTCCCTAACGTATCTTTCAAGTCTTGCATATTGAAAACAAAACTGTGAAGCATGAATGACACTCTAGTTAGACATAGTATTAAGGAATACAATACGAGGTTTATTGCTTAACCATTAAACTTTGTAGATAAGACATCGACATAATCGTTTGAATGCTATTGTGATTATGTATGGGTATAAGGTGAAGATTTCATCCTAGGAAACAATGTTTTACATATGAAGGAAGTAAATTCATGAACTTGTTTTGTGAATCGAAAAGGAAATCGCCAGGCATTATTGGTATTGTTATTCATTGCATATCTTGTGAACAACCAATATGTGTGATTAATATAGCCGCTCATGACTTGTTTATGTTCTTGGTAAAACTATTCACAAAGGCCTGACTTTTGTATTGGTATGACTTTTACTAGTGAAACCGATCTTAAGTAATCACCTGCGATGGTATGATCGATTTTGTGATTTTGTGTATGGCCGACTCTGGGTAAAGGAGAACCGATCCTAGTAAGAGGTGCAACATATCACAAAGGGGAATCGATCCTTGTATGAGGTGCAGCAAGTTTTAGCAGAAAGGGGAACCGATCCTATGGACATGTGCAACACGTTTTTAGGCAAAGGGGGACCGATCCTATGGACATGTGCAGCAAGTACAAGTTAGATACCATATAAATGTGGGTAACCGATCCTAGTACCTAGTCCACCGAATTTTTGGAAAGCTAGTGTGACTATGCACAATACTCACATGGAGGTAGAACCGAAACTTGTTTTGGTAGAACCGTGAAACCCATGATTTGTGATTGAGTGTTCTTGATCAATCACATAGTTCTTGAAAGTCAGATGAACCAATTCTAAACTTGTTTGGAAGTGTGGCAAATCGGTTTCAAGGTTGTAAGTATGAAAGAGGACTTACAGTACAAAGTAAGGATGTCGACATACTTTGAACATGTGCAGTAACGCTAACCTTTTTTTTTCCAAAGTTATTCCTTAATAGTTAAAGGAAGAAAATCCCGGATCGAATAAAATAAATTGAGAATCTTTTATTTAAGGTTTTTAAGTTTATTTTAGGAAAATAAAAATTAGTAATGTGCAGTTACTAGTTGGAGATTTTCCGAGAGATTTTCGATCATTATTTGGACAAAGCATTTCCAGGAATTATGGAAACCGAATCTGGAATATATTGCATATCTTGAGAATATTTTCGGTTTTGGAAATTCCTTAGTGTCCAAACTTCCTTGGTCTATAAATATGAAAGTTTGCATTTCAAGCAAACTAATCCTTAAATACAAAAAGAACTATCTTAGTTATCTTTATATCTTTGGTGAAGCCGCCTATTCGGAGAGGAGAGTAACCTAATTAGGCGAAATCTCTTACGTAGCTCAGTTTAAAGACTTCTTTGGGATTGAGAAGCTCTATTAATTAGTACCATTGGTGGGAAACTGGATAATTGCAGTTTATCTTTTGTTTTCGATTGATTTGATTGACTAACGGTGGTTGAACTTTGATCGCACCTAGTTTGTTTATGCTTGAGAATCTTCTCATCTGATATAAGATTCACTCAAACTAGATCGAAATTTCGATGGGGATCTTTAAATTGTTTGTAGATCTAAAGACGTCTTGTGATAATCCATTGAAACAGACTCCGTTCTGTGCATGATTGATAGGTGTAGAATACACCATATTTACTATCTAGTAGTTACGCTTTCTTTGCTATTTTTCTTGTGAATTATGTATCTTACGCGTGCTTTTGAGTTATTAGGTACTTTGGAGTCGCACGGAGGAAAAGAAGCGGAAATCATCCCAATTGGAGCAAAAAGGCGAAGCTATCGGCGAAAGAACGAGGCCATTCCGGGTCCGTATGAGAAGGTTGAAAGCAAAGTCAACAATTAAGCTTGTCAGTTCCCCAGGACTGACAATACAAAGGGATTTATTGGTGGCCCATATCCACTATCCGGGGTGCCTTAATAATGCCGTACAGGCAACCTTATCATGTGGTCGAATTGTCCCAGCCTCAGAATTTGTTGTTTCTGTGAAAGATAGAAGTGAGAGATGTTTCTTGCAATCATTTCTTCACCTGAAATCAATGCAGAGAAGAGAGGAGAAATTGGCTGCTGTTGCTTCCATGGCAGATCGAGATGCAGGGAAGATGGGTTTTGGTTGAAGAACAAAAGCAGCGACTGCTGCTAAAGTTCGAAGTTGTTTTGTTGACAGGGAGATTGAGAAATTGTTCTTAGGTTAAAGATTGATATGGGTCTATGGGATTTGAGATCAGAATAGAGGACATGGAGATCGAGAATTTATGGTTGGTGGAATCAGGATTGAGAAGAGCACCAAGAACTGGGTATAGATTGGAAGGAGCTGCTGTTAGATCTGAGATGTTGACATTCATGGGATAGAATCGTCTCAGAGAAATCGAGGCTCGGGGTTGGTGTTGGATTGCTGAGTCAAGAGAAGTTCAGGGAAGTGTTTTGTTGCATTTGAGCTGTAGTTGGTTGTATCAGAAGAGCAGGTGGCTGTTGTCTCAATGGAGCTAATGAGTTGGCTTTGAGAGATGATTTCTGGGAAAGTTGTTGCTTGATGGTTCTGTGAACAGAATTGACAGGGCTGACAGCTGCTGTGATGGCCTGATGACAGTGGAGCAGCTGAAATGTGTTCATGGGATTTGCAGTTGCAGGGGGAGTGACAGAAGCTGTGGCCTGAGTTAGAGAAATGGACTTGATGAATGGTGGTGGTTCTGGTGGAGTCTGGTGCTGTTGGGAGCTGTAGCTCAGGCTGAAGTCATGGATTGTGATGGAGGTAGTGAGCATGTCGAGTTACAATGGGTCTAGGCCTTGTGGAATTGCAGGTGTAGGTTGAGACTGGTGGCCTGAATTGAAGCTGCACAAAGGGTGGAGGAACTGAGGTGTTGGCTGTGTTGCTCTATGTGTGAAGCTTGGGAGTGTATTGATCTGATGTGCTAGCTTCAGGGTGTAGGAAAGTGCACTGAAATTGCAGTGATGAAGTTGCTGAAGAATGGAATGGGTTGAATCTGTAAGCTGCTATTCATGGAAATGTATGCAGAATGATTACAGATCATGGAATTAAGCTGATGGAGCTAGGTCTGATGTTGAGACTGCCAGAAATCAATGAAAATGGAGTGAACTCAGGGAGTAGAGATGCTGGGTCTTGGCTTGAGAATGGCTGTGACTGGATGGAATAGGTGAAGTGATATGCTCAGATTCTGTTGTGTGGAGATAGTGGAGAGGCTGCAACAGCTAGTGATTGCAATAGAGGAGCTACAGCTGTGGAGGATGGTTTGGCAGCTGGTGGAAGTGATGGCAGTTGCAGTTTCAGGGAATTGAGCTAGGTGGGAGGCATTGAAGCATAGCTGGTTCAGCTGGATGCAGGGAAGAAAGAGACAGTGGCTGAGTTGCTGGGGTCTGTGAATTTTGGAATGGCAGCTTGGCTGTGCTGGTGCTGTGTGCTGCATATGACAAGGAATTGAGAGTCTGGTAGCATTGCAGGGAAGATATGGCCTGATATACTGATAGCAGGCTTGTGCTGTGTTGGTAACTGGTTTTGAGATGAAGCAATGGCCATGGAACTGGAATTGGGTATATGCTGTTATCATGGCAGGGGATAGTAGAAATGGCCTGAGCTATGAGTTAGAGCTGTGCAATGGAGGCAGAGCAGGAAATGGAGAATGACAGATTATGAGTGCTGGTGGTGTTTACGCTGACATTGGCAGTTGCGGATGGCTCGAGCATGCTGTGCAGTGGGCTGCATGAGATGACAGTATTGAAATGGCAGGTTTGCAGGGCCATCATGGCTGAAGCACCAAGATTGTGCATCATCAGAGTTTGGCCAGTGCAACAGCTTATGGCCTGGCAACTCAGCCCAATCAGCTGAGTCAGTGCCTGACTCAGCCCTGACTCACACAACTCGGTCTGACCTGAGTTGACTCGCCCGATTTGCTTTGACCCGTTGACCCGACCGAGTTGATTCAGTTGACCGGTGACCGGGCGGACTTTGCCGGTCACCGGAGCCGATTTCCGGCGACTTTCTGGCCGATTTCCGGCCACAATACCAGGATTCCGGCGACGATTTTTGGGTCATATTTTCTACATGGGTTTCTCTCTCCCGTGGGCTTGGTGGACTTGCATCTAATGGACTTTGAAGACAAAACCTAGTTTTGGAAGGAGAGAAAGGCTATAAAAAGAGGAATTCTACAACTTTTGGAAATCATCTTATCTCATATCTTTTCCTTGGAACTTTGGAGAGCCGTTTTTGGGGTTACACAACTAGGGTTTGCTTTTGTTCATCTTCTTCTTTATTCCTTTGATATTTTTGTGATGAACTCCATAGCTATGAGTAGCTAAATTCTCTATTATTGGTTAAGGATGTAGTCCGATTTCTAAAACTTGTGTTTGCTTTATGTATTAGTTTTCTCTCTTGTTTATCGTTCAATTTCTCATGGTTTCTATGATCACATGATTGAAGTATTGTGATAGGATTATGGTGTTTGATTAGTTAAGTGGCCAATTAATTGAACTTGCATCTTAGTCCATAGCTATTTTAGGTTTTTCATCAAGCGATAACCTTGAATACGAGTAGCATGATATGTTTACGGTTTGTAGTGATACACTCTCGTAATCATATGTAGAGTTTGACCATTGTCCGAATTGTTTTGCGCAACGCATGACAATTGCATTGATTAGCCTATTTACGAAACTTAATGTCCCTAGGAATTGAACTTGATTAGCGCAAGGCGTTAGGTTATTCTTTAGGTAGAATTCACATACGCAGCCCTAATGTGTGTGTTGATGAACTTGAGAAATTAATAGATTATCTTGCTTTCTTGATTCTCTAGGCTTTTGATAACACAAGAGATTAAATAGTAATTCTATTCATATATGCAAACACATGTCTAAGATTGAAGATGAATTCCTTGACCAATATCTCTCTCCATTGATTATTCTCTACAATTTACTTTGCTTTTAATTTACTTTTACTTGCTTAGATACAACAAACATACACCGGGTTTTTTCTAGAAACTGAAAGTTTATAACAACCAACGCCTCTCTGTGGATACGAACTCTTTCTTATCGCTTACTATATTTATATTTAGTGGATCGAGAAAGTGAAATTATATTTGTCGGATTGACAACCGATCAAATTTTTAAGCGCCGTTGCCGGGGAGGCACACGGCTAGTTATTAAGTTTTTAGTTTCTTTTTACAATTTCGCTTTCATCTTTGCTTTTCGTTTCTTGTCTTGTTTCTCACTTGTTTGCGAGAATTGTGTGCGGTGCATAATCTCGGCTTCTAAGGATTGGAATTATCCAAGGTGCGGGATAGCTACTCGAAAAGGCACAATACTCCAACCAAGGCGAAACACAACGGACGAGCACGAGGAGGAAGTAGGAGAAGAGATTTTCCAACAACAAGAAGAAGGAAAAGAGGTTCCAATCGTAGAGGAAACACACGTGGAAGAACAAGGAGCAATGGGTGATGCAAATCGTTCACTCAAGGACTTAGCTTCTCATAGGCTTGATATACAACAGGGATGTATTCAAACGGACTCTACTTTTGAAATTAAACCGGGGTTGCTTAGAGAATTACCAAAGTTCCATGGCATGGTGAATGAAGATCCAAACAAACATCTTATGGACTTCCACACCATTGTCACGGCCATGCTTCCAGCGGATGTTGCGGCGGATGGTGCAATGTTGAAAGTTTTCCGTTTCTCTTTAATGGATAGCGCTAAGGATTGGTTATTCTATTTACCTCCCGGAGTGTCACAACATGGAATGGGTTGAAGAAACTCTTTTAGAGAGATATTTTCCCGCATCAAAGGCTACTCAAATTCGCAAGGAGATTTGTGGGATGAAGCAAAATGTGGGAGAATCTCTATATGAATGTTGGGAACGATATAAGAGATTGGTGGCAAGCTGCCCTCACCACCAATTTAGTGATGCTATGATCATTCAATATTTCTATGAAGGACTCCAATCAAGTGATAGGAATCTCCTCGACGCTGCGGGTGGTGGTGCACTAGTTAACAAGACGGTGGCACAAGCTAGAGAGTTGATTGAAAACATGGCAGCGAACTCACAACAATTCTTGAGTCGTGGTTCGGATGTGCTTCTAAGAAGGGTTAGTGAAGTGAGCGAGGTTGAAGAGCTTCGTCAACAAATGGGAAACATGAACGCAATGCTTCAACAAGTTGCAGCCGCGGTTATACCAAGTTCCTCTCAATCTTATGAGGACGAGCAAGCTAATGCGATCTTTCCAAACCAACAAAGACGGTATGATCCCTACTCCAACACTTACAATCCGGGATGGAGAGATCACCCCAACTTTAGCTATGCCAATAAGCAAGGAGCGGTTCAACAATCTAGTTTCAACAACCCGAGTGGATTTCAACCTCAACAACAACAATTCCAACCGAGGCAACAATTTCAACAACAACAACAACCTCAAATGGGGTCCAATATGGAGGAGTTGCTGAAATCTTTTATGCAAAGAACGGATAGTTCGGTTAAGGAGTTGCAAACTCAAGTTGGTTCTATGGCTATGGAGTTGAATCAATTAAAGGCACAAAATGGTGGGAAACTCCCTTCTCAACCTATCAACCCAAAAGAGGGTGTTAATGCAATTACATTGAGAAGTGGTACACAACTTGTGCAACCCGGTTGCTTGATTCTGGTGTGGTGGAAACACCAAAGGAACTCGTTTTGGAGGAGAAAACCGAGGATTCTCCACAAACTTCGAGGTACCTATTTCTAACTCTAAAACTCCGGTTTCTACTTATGTTCCTCCTCTACCTTTCCCTCGCAGATTTGCAAGTTCTAAGAAGGCGGAATTAGAAAAGGAGATTTTAGACGTTCTCAAAAAGATCCATGTGAACATACCACTCATAGATGCAATCAAGCAAGTTCCAAAGTATGCAAAAGTGTTGAAGGACTTGTGTACCAATAAGCAAAGGCTCAAAGGTAATGAAGTGCTTAGTGTGGGGGAGAATGCTTCGGCAATCTTACAACACAAACTCCCACTTAAGTGCAAGGACCGGGTAGCTTCGATATCCCCGTCACAATTGGTAACAAAACATTTAACAAAGCTATGTTGGACTTAGGTGCCTGTTAATGTCATGCCTGCGTCCATGTACAATTCACTTGATCTTGGTCCTCTTAAAAAGGCTGGAATTGTGTTGCAATTAGCCGATCGTTCTAATGTCTACCCAATGGGTATTGTTGAGGATGTTCTTGTGCGGTTAATCAACTTGTATTTCCAGCGGACTTTTGCGTGTTAGAGATGGATGAAGGTTCACCGGACTCGTCTCTTCCATTGCTACTTGGGCGTCCTTCATGAAAACGGCGAAAACTATTATTGATGTTGACAAGGGAACGCTAACTATGGAGTTTGATGGAGAAATAATACGTTTCAACATTTTCGAGACGATGAGATATCCTAGCGATGTCCACTCTTGTTTCTCCATTGATATGATGGACACATTGGCGCAACAAATGTTTGAGTTGAATGGTGTTGATGCTTTGGAAACCGTGCTCACTACACCTATTGACAACGGTTATGCGTATAGTGATGAGATGAAAGAAACCATTGGTTCTCTTAACTCATTACCGGAAAAATCAGCAACTAAGAATATTTCATATGCTTCTTTACCTTGCAATAATGAGAAACTTGTGCCATCTATTGTTAAACCTCCAAGTTTAGAATTGAAACCTCTTCCAAGTCACTTAAAGTACTTGTACTTGGGTGACAATGAAGATTTACCCGTGATTGTTTCTAACGAGCTTAATGAATTACAGGAGCAAAAACTTCTACGGGTGCTAAGGAAGTACAAGACGGCCATAGGATGGACAATCGCCGATATCAAGGGTATAAGCCCTGCCGTTTGTATGCATAAGATTCGTGTGGAGGATGATTCAAAGCCTACAAGGGAAGCGCAACGCCGTTTGAATCCTCCCATGATGGAAGTGGTGAAAAAGGAGATACTCAAGCTTTTGGACGTGGGTGTTATCTACCCCATATCCGATAGCAAGTGGGTAAGCCCGTACAAGTGGTACCAAAGAAATCGGGAGTAACGGTGGTGGAGAATGATAAGAATGAACTTGTCCCAACTCGGGTGCAAACCGGTTGGAGGGTTTGTATTGATTATAGAAAATTGAATGCCACCACTAGAAAAGATCATTTTCCTTTACCTTTTATTGATCAAATGCTTGAACGTTTATCTGGACACTCATACTATTGCTTTCTTGATGGCTATTCAAAGTTATAATCAGATTGTGATAGCACCGGAGGACCAAGAGAAAACTACTTTCACTTGTCCTTTCGGTACTTTTGCTTATAGAAGGATGCCTTTTGGCTTATGCAATGCTCCCGCCTACTTTTCAAAGGTGTATGGTAAGTATCTTTTCTAATATGTTGAAAACATAATCGAAGTGTTCATGGATGACTTTAGTGTCTTTGGTGATTCTTTTGACCTTTGCTTGAACAATTTGTCTCTAATCCTTGAACGATGTGTTGAAACAAATCTTGTGCTAAATTGGGAGAAGTGCCATTTCATGGTAACTCATGGCATAGTTTTAGGCCATATAATATCTTCTAAAGGCTTGGAAGTCGATAAATCTAAGATAGACCTTATTCGTGCTCTAACCCCTCCCACTACGGTGAGGGAGATTCGTTCTTTTCTTGGTCATGCAGGTTTTTATCGTAGGTTCATCAAGGACTTTTCCAAGATAGCATCACCACTTTGTACCCTATTGCAAAAAGATGTGGTTTTTAACTTTGATGAGAAGTGTGTGGAGGCATTCAATCGTTTGAAAGAACTTTTGATTTCAGCCCCTATCATTAAACCACCGGATTGGAGTAAGCCGTTTGAACTCATGTGTGATGCTAGTGACTATGCGGTTGGTGCGGTGCTTGGGCAGCGTGTGGGGAAGCTTCCTCATGCTATTTATTATGCTTCTAGAACGTTAAATGAGGCTCAACAAAACTACACAACCACTGAAAAGGAGTTATTAGCCATTGTTTTTGCTTTAGAAAAGTTTCGCTCTTATCTAATTGGTACAAAAGTTGTTGTTTTTTCCGATCATGCAAAGACTTAGATACTTGCTTACAAAGAAAGAGGCGAAACCGAGGCTCATACGATGGATATTACTCTTGCAAGAGTTTGATCTTGAAATCAAAGACAAGAAAGGAATTGAGAACACCGTTGCGGATCATTTGAGCCGACTTGTCGTGGACAAGGAGACTATCCCGTTGCATGAAAGTTTCCGGATGAGCAACTATTCTCCATTGCCTTTGGAGAACCATGGTACGCCGATATTGTTAATTACTTAGTGTCTAAACAAATCCCAAAGAACTTGTCTCGTCCGAGAGGGACAAACTTAAGAAGATAGCAAACCAATACATATGGGATGATCCATACTTATGGAAGCATTGTAGTGACCAAGTAATACGTAGGTGTGTTCCCGAAATTGAATTTAACTCAATCTTGTCTTTTTGCCACTCATATGCTTGTGGAGGACATTTTGGGAGCAAGAGAACCGCTCTCAAGGTATTAGAATGTGGTTTCTTTTGGCCAACTTTGTTTAAGGATGCACATGCCTTTTGTATCACATGTGATAGGTGTCAAAGAACCGGCAATCTAGGTGCTCGAAATCAAATGCCGCAAACTATTATACAATTTGTGGAAGTCTTTGATGTTTGGGGAATAGATTTTATGGGTCCTTTTGTCAATTCTAATGGGAATTATTATATTTTGCTTGCTGTGGATTATGTTTCGAAATGGGTGGAAGCTAAGGCCGCCCCAACTAATGATTCTAAAGTTGTTTCAGATTTTGTGCAAGCTAATATATTTGCTAGGTTTGGAATTCCAAGGGCTATAATTAGCGATGGAGGCTCACACTTCAAAAACAGGTTCTTGCAAAACTTGCTAAGGAAGTACAATGTGTCACATAGGATTGCAACTCCCTACCATCCGCAAACAAATGGACAAGCCGAAGTTTCCAACCGAGAGGTGAAATCAATTCTTGAAAAGACGGTGAACCCAACAAGGAAAGATTGGAGCATGCGACTCAACGATGCTTTGTGGGCGTATAGAACCGCATATAAAACACCTATTGGGATGTCTCCTTTTAGGCTTGTTTATGGCAAACCTTGTCACTTACCCGTGGAAATTGAGCATAAGGCGTTTTGGGCTATTAAGCAATGCAACATGGAGTTGGATGGTGCTGGAAAGCAAAGGAAGTTACAACTTCAAGAGTTGGAGGAGATTCGTAATGATGCATTTGAAAGCTCACGAATTTACAAGGAAAAAACGAAAGCTTTTCATGATAATATGATTTCTAAGAAACAATTTTGCATAGGGCGAGAAAGTGCTTTTGTTTAATTCTCGTTTGCAATTATTTAGGGTAAATTAAGGTCACGTTGGATTGGACCTTTTATTGTGACTAATGTGTTTTCTCATGGTGCAGTGGAAATTCGTAGTTTAGCTACAGGTAATGAACTTAAAGTGAATGGGCACCGGTTGAAACCATATTATGAGAACTTCTCTTCGGAAATCGTGGAAGGAGTTAACCTTGTGGAAGTGCTTCCTCTGGAGGAGTCTTAGCAAACAAGGAATACGTCGGGCCGTCGACTTTAAAACAAGCGCTAAGTGGGAGGCAACCCACCTAGGTTTTGTATCTTTATCCTTATCTTTTTACTTTTATGTATTTGCTTTTATTTTTATATTATTTGCTAGGATTTCCCACCTTGATTTACTTTGATGATTCAATTTACATTGAGGACAATGTAAAGTTTAAGTGTGGGGGAGCATTTATATGTTTTAGTTTTTTATAAAAAAAAAAAAAAAAAAATCGAAAAATAGAAAAAACCAAGAAAAAATTGTGCTTTTGAACTCCGAAATCTAGAAACTTGTGCCTTTAGGATGACACCATTAGTGGATGGAACCATTTTGAATGCGTGGAGTTGAGGAACCAATTAACTAAAAAGGGACGAACATAGCTCGTAAATCACAAATTATATGATAGTTGTTACCATATCTCGGAATATCACTATATCACATTCTATTTTTATTTTTCCATATTTATCTATTATTCTCTAAGTGCTTTGGTGGGTCACTAAAAATCGACGTGTTATTACTGCTAGGATGAAATAGAGTGGTTGAGTTACTAGAAAAAAAAAAAAAAAAAAAAAAAAAAAAAATTGAAAAAAAAAAAAAAAAAAAAAAAAAAGGACCGACCAATTAGACCAAAACGGAATAAAAAGACACTTGGGAATAGCAGAGTATGTGTGAAACGTAGTCCCCGTCTCCGTCGCCTAAACAAGCGTGGAATGCAGGATCCAAGGCAACTATCATGTACTTGCTGACAAGAAGCATGCGCTTGGATCCAAAAGATCTAATCATGCCGTCTGAAAAATTGGATCCAGTTTGATCCAATATTAAAAAAAAAAAAAAAAAAAAAAATATATATTATTATTGTGTTGAATAAAGTCACTTTTGGTTCCCTTGTATATGCCAATTGATTGATGTAGCATTCAAAGACTAAGTAGCTCAATCCAATAGGATTAGGTTCATCTTAGCAATGACCTTTGACAGATATGGGAAACATCGAACACTTGTGAATATTCGCCAACATCTACATCTTTATCCATCTTCTTAATCTTTTCATTGTGATTGTGGTTTGTTAGTTTCCGAGTATTGTGGCTTGTTCAACTATCTAATTAGAGTTTATTTACTAATAATTGAATTGAATTTGCAAGGTACCTCCTCCTGTAGTCAATTTGGATTCATTCATTGATTTGTCACGAATAGACGGAGTTTGAAATATAGGTTTTGTAGGTAGATCTCTAGTAAACCTTCACGAGACTATAACTCGTCCACTAGGGACACTTAGTGGTTTAAAGGCTTGTTATTTATGCTAAAAGTGACCGTAGCCTCGACGACACGGAGTTGTTGTATTTTATTGTTTTTGTTTGATTTGCTCGAGGACAAGCAAAGTCTAAGTGTGGGGGAATCTGATAGGTGTAGAATACACCATATTTACTATCTAGTAGTTACGCTTTCTTTGCTATTTTTCTTGTGAATTATGTATCTTACGCGTGCTTTTGAGTTATTAGGTACTCTGGAGTCGCACGGAGGAAAAGAAGCGGAAATCATCCCAATTGGAGCAAAAGGCGAAGCTATCGGCGAAAGAACGAGGCCATTAGGGTCCGTATGAGAAGGTTGAAAGCAAAGTCAACAATTAAGCTTGTCGGTTCCCAGGACTGACAATACAAAGGGATTTATTGGTGGCCCATATCCACTATCCGGGGTGCCTTAATAATGCCGTACAGGCAACCTTATCATGTGGTCGAATTGTCCCAGCCTTTAATTTGTTGTTTTGTGAAAGATAGAAGTGAGAGATGTTTCTTGCAATCATTTCTTCACCGAAATCAATGCGAGAGAAGAGAGGAGAAATTGGTCTTTGTTGCTTCCATGGCGAGATCGAGATGCGGGAAGATGGGTTTTGGTTGAAGAACAAAAAGCGACTGCCGCTAAAGTTCGAAGTTGTTTTGTTGACAGGGAGATTGAGAAATTGTTCTTAGGTTAAAGATTGATATGGGTCTATGGGATTTGAGATCAGAATAGAGGACATGGAGATCGAGAATTTATGGTTGGTGGAATCGGGATTGAGAAGAGCACCAAGAACTGGGTATAGATTGGAAGGAGTCTGCTGTTAGATCGAGATGTTGACATTCATGGGATAGAATCGTCTCGAGAGAAATCGAGGCTCGGGGTTGGTGTTGGATTCTTTGAGTCAAGAGAAGTTAGGGGAAGTGTTTTGTTGCATTTGAGTGTAGTTGGTTGTATCGGAAGAGCGGTGGTTTGTTGTCTCAATGGAGCTAATGAGTTGGCTTTGAGAGATGATTTACGGGAAAGTTGTTGCTTGATGGTTTGTGAACAGAATTGACAGGGCGACAGCTTTGTGATGGCTCTGATGACAGTGGAGCAATTGAAATGTGTTCATGGGATTTGCGGTTGCGGGGAGTGACAGAAGCTGTGGCACGAGTTAGAGAAATGGACTTGATGAATGGTGGTGGTTCTGGTGGAGTCTGCAGTCTTTGTTGGGAGGCTATTAGCCAAAGCAGATAGCTCGGAATGAGCTGAAGTCATGGATTGTGATGGAGGTAGTGAGCATGTCGAGTTACAATGGGTCTAGGCCTTGTGGAATTGCGGGTGTAGGTTGAGACCGGTGGCCTGAATTGAAGCCGCACAAAGGGTGGAGGAACCGAGGTGTTGGCTGTGTTGCTCTATGTGTGAAGCTTGGGAGTGTATTGATCGATGTGCTAGCTTCGGGGTGTAGGAAAGTGCACTGAAATTGCGGTGATGAAGTTCTTGAAGAATGGAATGGGTTGAATCTGTAAGCTGCTATTCATGGAAATGTATGAGAATGATTACGAGATCATGGAATTAAGCCGATGGAGCTAGGTCCGATGTTGAGACTGCCGTAAATCAATGAAAATGGAGTGAACTCGGGGAGTAGAGATCTTGGGTCTTGGCTTGAGAATGGTTTGTGGATTTGGATGGAATAGGTGAAGTGATATGCTCAGATTCTGTTGTGTGGAGATAGTGGAGAGGCTGCAACATGACTAGTGATTGCAATAGAGGAGCTACAGTTGTGGAGGATGGTTTGGCGGTGGTGGAAGTGATGGCGATGCGGTTTGTGGAATTGAGCTAGGTGGGAGGCATTGAAGCATAGCCGGTTCATTTGGATGCAGGGAAGAAAGAGACAGTGGCTGGAGTTGCTGGGGTCTGTGGATTTTGGAATGGCAGCTTGGCTGTGCTTTGGTGCTGTGTGCTTTGCATATGACAAGGAATTGAGAGTCTGGTAGCATTGCGGGGAAGATATGGCCTGATATGCGATAGCAAGCTTGTCTGTGTTGGTAACTGGTTTTGAGATGAAGCAATGGCCATGGAACTGGAATTGGGTATATCTTGTTATCATGGCAGGGGATAGTAGAAATGGCCTGAGCTATGAGTTAGAGTTTGTGCAATGGAGGCAGAGCAGAAATGGAGAATGACAGATTATGAGTGCTTGGTGGTGTTTACGCCCGACATTAGCGATTACGGATGGCTCGAGCATCTCTGGCAGTGGGCTGCATGAGATGACAAAGTATTGAAATGGCAGGTTTGCGGGGCCATCATGGTGAAGCACCAAGATTGTGCATCATCGAGTTTGGCCGAGTGCAACAGCCTATGGCACGGCAACTCGTTCAATCAGTTTGAGTCGTGCTCGACTCGCCCTCGACTCACACAACTCGGTCGACCCGAGTTGACTCGCCCGATTTGCTTTGACCCGTTGACCCGACCGAGTTGATTCAGTTGACCGGTGACCGGGCGGACTTGCCGTCCACCGGAGCCGATTTCCGGCGACTTTCGGCCGATTTCCGGCCACAATACCCAGATTCCAGGCGACGATTTTTGGGTCATATTTTCTACATAGGTTTCTCTCTCCCGTGGGCTTGGTGGACTTGCATCTAATGGACTTTGAAGACAGAACCTAGTTTTGGAAGGAGAGAAAGGCTATAAAAAGAGGAATTCTACAATTTTTGGAAATCATCTTATCTCATATCTTTTCCTTGGAACTTTGCAGAGCCGTTTTGGGGTTACACAACTAGGGTTTGCTTTTGTTCATCTTCTTCTTTATTCCTTTGATATTTTTGTGATGAACTCCATAGCTATGAGTAGCTAAATTCTCTATTATTGGTTAAGGATGTAGTCCGATTTCTAAAACTTGTGTTTGCTTTATGTATTAGTTTTCTCTCTTGTTTATCGTTCAATTCTCTGCGGTTTCTATGATCACATGATTGAAGTATTGTGATAGGATTATGGTGTTTGATTAGTTAAGTGGCCAATTAATTGAACTTGCATCTTAGTCCATAGCTATTTTAGGGTTTTTCATCAAGCGATAACCTTGAATACGAGTAGCATGATATGTTTACGGTTTGTAGTGATACACTCTCGTAATCATATGTAGAGTTTGACCATTGTCCGAATTGTTTTGCGCAACGCATGACAATTGCATTGATTAGCCTATTTCGAAACTTAATGCCCCTAGGAATTGAACTCGATTAGCGCAAGGCGTTAGGTTATTCTTTAGGTAGAATTCACATACGTGATTTCTAATGTGTGTGTTGATGAACTTGAGAAATTAATAGATTATCTTGCTTTCTTGATTCTCTAGGCTTTTGATAACACAAGAGATTAAATAGTAATTCTATTCATATATGCAAACACATGTCTAAGATTGAAGATGAATTCCTTGACCAATATCTCTCTCCATTGATTATTCTCTACAATTTATTTTTCTTTTATTTACTTTTACTTGCTTAGATACAACAAACATACACCGGGTTTTCTCTAGAGGCGAAAGTTTATAACAACCAACGCCTCTCTGTGGATACGAACTCTTTCTTATCGCTTACTATATTTATATTTAGTGGATCGAGAAAGTGAAATTATATTTGTCGGCTGACAACCGATCAATGATTGATCACAAGAGATTCAAGTTGATTGTGTGCAGGTGTTTATTGAAGATCTAAGAAGATTTGAAGACAAAGAAGATATTGAAGATTTTTGATTTGGGATTCATAATCTTTGGTGTGCACAATACTTGTTTCGGTATAGAGGATCCAACTATAATCGGTTTATCCTTGTGGCAGATTAGATTGATTAGTTGTGTAGATCGACATCAATACAATTCTTTGTGATTAAAAGTATTGATTACAAAATCTTAATAATTACTTCGGTAGTTGATCATAAGATAGATCTAAGAACCTGACGAAGGAGTTTATTGAGATAAAAAGAAGATCCTTTGTTGAACTCACATCACTTGGTTGAAAAGAGTTTCTACCAAACAGATTTGTTGTTCCTTTACTGTTTGGAATACGAACAAAAGGAATTGTTCCAAGTACGTGACTTATTCTTAAGTTGGAGGCGTGGGAATACATACGGAACTAGATGAACTATAGGTTTAGTTGCTTGGTCTCAACTATACGAAGTTGGTTTGATTTTTTATAGCGGCTTAATCCTGAGAGTATTCAATTCTGGACAAGGTCTCGGGGTTTTTCTGCATTTGCGGTTTCCTCGTTAACAAAATCTTGTTGTGTCTTTTACTTTTCTATTTCCACAATTATAATTGTTTTTATTATAATTAGAAGTAAAATACACAAACGTTAATTCCTATTTACTTGATAAGTAATCCTATTGTGTTTGGTTAAGTCTGAAACTTTTTATCAAGTAAACATACTTCGTTGTTGTATTGTCTCGATCTCGTATCCATAGAAGATCACACGAAGTGTGAACTGATTTATTGTATTGTCTCGACTCAGTCTATAGACAATCACTTTCAGAGAAAGGACTTATAGGTGGAAAAGTTTTAGATTGAGGTATATTTGGGTACCCTCGTCTTTTCATTCTGGCTTCTATATTTGCCACATAGTGACTGCAGCAAGGTTTATCAAACCTTTGTTAGCAACTGATACCAGATTACATTTATTTAACCAAGATAAAATCCAATGTTGAATGATTTGATGTTTGAGAGCTTCCTGCAAAATTGTGTTAGATGTCCCAAACCAAATGGCTCAGCAAATGGACAAGCTAAAAGCAGATGATCTTTAGTTTCCACTTCCTGAAGACACATCTGGCAATTTGGATCTTCAACTTTATCTATATGTAGAAATCTATCTGAGACAGGGAGAATATCATGCATAATCTTCCATAAGAACATCTGCCATTTATGAGGAATCTGCATATGCCAAATCATGAGCCATATTTTCTTCTGCTGAGTTTGTTGAGTCTCATGATTATGTGAAGACATAATAACATTATAAGCTGAATTAACTGAAAATTCTCCATTTCTTGTTAAAGACCATTGTTAGATCATAGCTCGGTTGAATTCACCAAGCGTTGGTATGTCAACTTTGGTTTTCATATTTTAGTATCAAAACTCATCTAGAGACGCTTGATTAAATATTTGAGTCAACTTCGTTTAGGTTAGACTAGAAAGTATAGGAATGCCTAGACGTACAAGTATTACTCCGAAGACCTGAAGAATGAGAAGAAGTAACGACTACAACGACGACATCATCCTTCCACTTGAGGTTAGTAATATTGACTTGATCTTGTTTCCATTTCTAGCAAGATTGATTAAAGTGGTTACCGAACAGATTCTTCCTTTGCTGTTTGGAATACGATCCAAAGGACTTGTTATTCACGTGCGTGACTCTAGAAGTCGAAGGCGCATGGATACTGACGAAACTAAGTAGCTAGGGGTAGTTTGCTTGGTCTCAACTATAAGAAGTTGGTATTATATTTTGTATAACGACTTAATTCCGAGAGTATTCAAATCTGGACAATGTCCCGGGGTTTTTATGAATTTGCGGTTTCCTCGTTAACAAAATCTTGTTGTGTCATTTACTTTTACTATTCCGCAATTATATTTAATTTATATAATTTAAAGTAAATTGCACTTGTACGTTAATTTCGTAACACTTGATATTGATCCTATAGAGTTTCGGTTATTACCTAACCTATTATCAAGTGCACACTTTGTTGTCTTATCGTCTCAATCTTGTATCCATAGTCAATCACATAAGTGATCTTGTAGTTGTATTGTCTCGATCTCATATCCATAGACGATCACACGATGTGTGATCCGAATCTTCCTCATTTAGTATTAGTATTATTCAGTAAGTTTCTTTGAAGGGCATCCACTTTGAAGAAGTCCCTGGAATATGCATACATCCCATCCGATATTGAGCCATAGCAACGACAATAGATTGTGTTAGAGCATAGCTCGGTTGAACCCACTGACGTTGGTATGTCAAGTTTGGTTGTCATATTTTAGTGATCCAAAACTCATTTTTATGAGTCGCTTGATTATGTACTAGAGTCAACTTCGTATAGGTTAGCTTGAAAGTATTAGGATATGAGACATTACAAGTATTGCGAAGACTTGAAGAAGTGAAGAAGTAAGGAACTACAACAACAACATCATCCTTCCACTTGAGGTTAGTGATATTTGACTTGAACTGTTTCATTCCCTAACGTATCTTTCAAGTCTTGCATATTGAAAACAAAACTGTGAAGCATGAATGACACTCTAGTTAGACATAGTATTAAGAAATATAATACGAGGTTTATTGCTTAACCATTAAACTTTGTGGATAAGACATCGACATAATCGTTTGAATGATATTGTGATTATGTATGGGTATAAGGTGAAGATTTCATCCTAGGAAAAAATGTTTTACATTTATTTTAAGGAAGTAAATTCATGAACTTGTTTTGTGAATCGAAAAGGAAATCGCCAGGCATTATTGGTATTGTTATTCATTGCATATCTTGTGAACAACCAATATGTGTGATTAGTATAACCGCGCATGACTTGTTTATGTTCTTGGTAAAACTATTCACAAATGCCTGACTTTTGTATTGGTATGACTTTTATTAGTGAAACCGATCTTAAGTATCACCTGAGATGCTATGATTGATTTTGTGATTTTGTGTATGACCGACTCTGGGTAAAGGGGAACCGATCCTAGTAAGAGGTGCAACACATCACAAAGGGGAATCGATCCTTGTATGAGGTGCAGCAAGTTTTAGCAGAAAGGGGAACCGATCCTATGGACATGTGCAACAAGTACAAGTTAGATACCATATATGTGGGGAATCGATCCTAAGTACCTAGTCAACCGAATTTTTGGAAAGCTAGTGTGACTATGCACAATACTCACATGGAGGTAGAACCGAAACTTGTTTTGGTAGAACCATGAAACCCATGATTTGTGATTGAGTGTTCTTGATCAATGATCGGTTGTCAGCCGACACAAAAATAAATTACACTTTCTTACTACTCAAAATATATAATGAAGCAAGGGCAAGAAAGGATCGTTCCCACAGAGAGGACTAGGTTGTCAAATTGTTTCGGTTCCCTATAAATAACACCAGGGGTTTTGTGATTTTTATATAATAAACTAAATAAAAGCAAACAATAAAAAGTAAACACGCAAATCAAGGATGAGAAAGTATTGGTCATGGATTTCATCTTCAATCACAAACATGTTTTCAACACAATAACTAGAATTGATATTTTAATCTCAACTTTTATCAAAGGCCCTAGAATTCCTTGATCGCAAGAATATCCCGCTAATCTCCTCTTGTCATCAACAAACACATTAAAAGATGCGAATATGAATTTTATCTAAAAGAACAACCTAACGTGTAAAAGCACTAATCAAGTTTAATTCCCTAGATGCATTAGGTTCTATGAAATCAGGCCAATCAAAGCAATCGAACGTGTAAAAGCACTAATCCGATTTAACAAAGGTTATGGTTCACATATGATCATAAGAATATATCACTACAAACTATAATCATAATTATGCTACTTCAAATCGGGGAATTATCACTTTTGCGTATAATAACCCTAATCTAGCAAAAGACATACATGTGAGTTCTACCAATTTGCAACTTGACAAAACAAACATTCAATCGTATGACAATATTAATGGTGAATCATAAACGATAATATGAGAGAAAACTAATTTATTGAACAAAAACTCATGTTTGGAAATCCAACTAATCCATAACCAAAAGAAAACTCTAGCTCATATTCATGGAGTTCATAACAAGAAGAAAGAGAAAAGACTTCATGGTTTCTAAACCCTAGAAAACAAAGTAGAGGCAAAGATTGAAAAAGAGATCCCCATAGTTGTAAAAGTCTTTCCTTTAAATAGCTCTCTTGTTTCCAAAATTAGGTCTAATCTTCAAAAGTCCATTAGATAGAAGTCCTCCAAGCCCATGTGTGAGAAAACCCATGTAGAAAATATGCCCAAAAATATGTCGCAGGGAAACTGGTATTGTGGTCGGAACTTGGCCGGAAAAGTCGCCGACAAACTATTTCAGGTGACCGGTAAAGTCAAACCGGTCACCGATCAACTGGGTCAACTCGGTCAAAGGTCACCGAGTCAACTCGGTGATGTCATGAGTCAGAGCCGAGTCAGAATCGAGTCAATTTGTCTAACCTTCACTGAATTGCTACTTGTCGACCATTGCACAAAGCGTAGCCGTTTGCACTATCATTGGCATCACCGATTGCACTTCCAGCCATAATGGCTGCTTCCTACACACACATTCCTAGCCACTGCCATCCATTCTAGTCACATAACCAACTCAGCTGCTACTCTACAATCACCATATCCCTGCTTAACCACCTGCATCATAACATACATCTACTCATTCCACATTCCCTGCAGCTCAGTCGTTCAACTTTCCAACCCATCGATTATTCACTAGCGGATTCAAATCAGCCCCCTTCTCAACTTGGCATTCATAATCAACTTCAATCTGAGCTTCAACTTCATTGCATTTCCAACTACAACTGCATAAATCAGTGTCCAATTCCACACTGTCACAACATCACCAGAGCCAACTCATCCTAACTCTTGACTGCAGCTCTTCATCTTAATTTCTCTACCAGCCAATGACTCTGCCATCTGCATCATACACCACAAGCACCATCTTACCAGCAAACCCATTTCAGTTCTCATTCAATGATAAACAGAGCAATACAGCATCATCCATTTCTTGTGCACCACCTAAAGCATCAGAACTCGGCCATAACCCAATCCATTCCATAACAGCACAACCACCAGTTTCCTACAACTTCAATTTGTTCCATCACTAGTTCATGCTTAAGCCATAAACTCTCATTCTATCTCCATACAGCTGCAACACTGTCACAACCAACTGAAGCTGCTCCATTCTGCATTCATCAATTGCTTGTTCTCAACTGCAATTTCGACCACCAACACCTTCTCCTAGTTCTTCTGCCAGCCAGTTTCTCAGACCCTAACTGCAATTCAATCCAAGTTCCACTAATGGCGGCAGACTCATCTTTAACAGACCGCAACTCCATCGACTACCAGAAGCACCTCCATCATCTACCAGCAGCACCTCCATCTCTACCAATACCAATTTCCATTTGAACTTGTATCTGCAAAGCCAATTCATACATTTTAAGCCTTCGGTTCCAGCTCATAGTCGGTCAAAGCATCACCCATTAGCTTCTCTGCACTTCCTATCAAAATAGCTAGCTGACCGAACACCAACAACAACATCTGAATTTCAGCTCAATCCCCATTTCAGAAGCTCCTTCATAGTGCACCCTGCACACAACCAACACCAGTACCACCTTCTCTGTTGCTTCAATTGAAATCTACAACTCCACCATCGTACCCAAGATCAGACCACCAATTATTTAGCATCTTTCTCAGCTTCAGAATCATCATCTATCAACCCCTAAGTATTCACTGTCTTGAGTTCAATATCAAATCCTCCATAACTCAATTGGAAGCAACTTCTACTAATTCTCTCATAACCCCTTGCGATTCCTTCTCGAACTAATTCTCTTCCATCAATTCTTTGTTCAACCCTTCTCTTCAAATCCCAAATCACAGCAGCTTAAACCCTAGATCCAATTCCCTTAAAATTCTGCCTCAGATTCAATCTGCGTTTCTGACTTCAACAACGTTATCACCATCATCTTCATCCTGTTAATCTCTCGATCTCTATTTCCTCCAGAAGCAGCCACACCTCCTCCCTTATCACTGACCTTCAACAATTCGACATCAAAAAACCCTTGAATCTCCTTAATCGAACAATCACAGAGACCCATCACTTTCATCAGTTTGAATTCTTCACCTCTGCCTCAAAATCGGTACAGAACCAGCTTCATCGTCTTAATTTCAGATGGAAATCAGCTCAGCATGCGCCTCCCTTTCCTTTCTCTCAATTCATTTCAGGTGAACAAATAATTGAGAAGTAATCTCTCTCGATTTTAAGTGCGAAGTAAGGCTCGTTATACAACACCAGTAATCTTGATAAGGGATAACTAAGCTGGTTGTCCCTTAACCTAGGCTCGGCTCCTGATAGTGTCTGCCCATGTAATGACCTTTTTGCCCTTTGGTCGCTGTCGTAAGCGACACAAATATAATTACACTTTCTTACTACTCAAAATATAAATATAGAAAGGGCAAGAAAGGATCGATCCCACAGAGAGGTCTAGGTTGTCAAATTGTTATGGTTTCCTATATAAGTAACCGGAAGAATTTCGATTGTGTAAATAAAAATAAACAAAAGCAAATAAAGTACGCAAATCAAGGATGTGAAATATTGGATAAAGGTTTCATCTTCAATTGTAAACAAGTTTATGAATATATGAATAGAATTCGTATTTAATCTCGCTATCATCAAAAGCCATAGAATACCTTATTGCAAGAATACTCCATAATTTCCTAAGTCATCAACACACATATTAGGGCTGCGTATGTGAATTCTACCTAAAGAATAACCTAACGCCTTGCGCTAATCAAGTTCAATTCCTAGGAGCATTAAGTTTCGAGAGAAATAGGCTAATCAATGCAATTGTAATACATTCGCAAACAATTCGAACAAAGGTCAATTTCTACATATGATTACAAGGATGTATCACTACAACCTAGAATCATATCATGATAATCGTATTCAAGGTTATCGCTCGATGAAAACCCTAAAATAGCTATAGATATGGATGTGAGTTCAATCAATTCTAGACTTAACTAAACAAACATTCAATCATATTTAATACGTTAATCATGCAATTATTATAACCCGTAGAAATCAAACGATAATATTGAGAGAAAACTAATTCATAAAAATCATAACTTGGTTGCAAAATCCAACTACATCTTCAACCAATAATAAAAACTTAGTTACTTGTGTTTTTGGAAATCATCATAAAGAGTTTAGAAGAACCTATCATGTGAAACCCTAGAACAAAAGTAGAAGTCTCCCTAATGGAGATATTAGGTTTAGAGAAAGAGTTTTCTATATATATGCTTCTCCCATTCCATAAGGATACTCCTTCCAATATTAGGTCTTCTCAAAACCCATCTCCAAGTGGTCCACCAAGCCCATGTGTGAGAAAAACCCATGTAAAATTATGTCCAAATTTCGTCGCCGGAAAACTGGGATTATGGCCGGAAATTGGCCGGAAAGGTCGCCAGAAACTGTCTCAGGTGACCGGCAAAGTCAACCCGGTCACCGGTCAACGAGTCGGATCGGTCAACTAGTCAGCTCGGCGGGTCAACTCAGTCAAGCACCGAGTTGGGCCGAGTCAGGGAGAGTCAGGGTCACTTGTCAGACTAGTCAGACCTTAGCAGGGCTGAGTGGTTGTTGCCTAGGTTATTTGCACAGCCTGACCTGTGTATAGCAATCATTGTGCTGCAACCTTCTTCAGCCAAGATGGCCATACTTCCTCCACTGCACCTTCATCTCCTCAGGCCATCACCTGTGACTTCACTGCTCAAAGAAACAGCACCAACAGACTACATTTCTGCCAGAATCACACACAACTCAGCATACTAACTACAGCTTCAGCATTACTCTGCAAATCCAATCTCTCCCTGCCAGTGCCTTACTGCAACTACTTGCATTAGCAGCTGCAACAACAACCATCACCACAAAGACCGCCATTTCGCACTGATTCGGCTCCAAGTTCCTTGCCTTGTCCACCATTCCAATCACTGCAGCTGCAATCATCAGCTGCACCAACAGCTCACTAAACCAGCTCTGCAACACCCTGCCATTACACCAGAAACAACAACAGCACGAGCCGCAGCGATAGAGCTCATTCCCTGACTTCAATCCTTCACTGTAACTTCATGGCAGGCCTATAACTGCAGCTGCAACTCCAAATATTTCTTGAATCTCCACCTGAAGCTGTGACTATATACTCCAGCACCACCATTTCTTCATCACTAGCACACCCATTGTGCTCAGCTCACTTGCACTTATCCACCAGCACCACATAACCCATTCAGGCAATAACCACCACCTGGTACTCAATTTCATAGCACAGACTCATACCCATCTGCTCTGTTGCTCTTATTCTCAGCTGCAGACTCGAGCTTCGCCTGCCATTCCTGGCTTCAATCACAACTCCACAATCCACCTTTTGTTGTAGCACCATCTGAGTTACCACCACCTTAGCAGACCCACACTTCTACCACCGCATCACCAACATCAGCTCCACCTGCAACATCCCAAGACCAACATCGTCACCACCATAACCCTGAACTGCCATATCTCCACAACATTGTTTCACTACCAATCAGCCATCTTCCACCAGCAACAACCAATTCATCCATTAGAGTCCCATCAAACTTCAAACCCCTTCACAAATCGATTCCAAAGTGAACTCGTCCCGACCGCCTTGGAACTCATTAAACCCATTTTTCTCTTCTTTGAATTTTAACAAAGAACTCTCGATCTGCTCTCTTGATTCACCATCAACACCAGATTCAATTTCTCAAACTTTACTAACCCATCTCTTCTGAGGCATCAACATCATCTCTGATTTCTTCCATTTTGAACATGAATCGAAACCCTTTCTTCCTATCTTCTTAATCAGAACCCATTTCGACAAACCTTGTCACATTCCTGAGACACCACCATTATCTTCACATTCATAACTCCCATCGACTTCCTGAGTTCATCTTCTCCTCCTCTGTAACATCAGTAAAAACCCTAAAACCAAATCGATCACAACCCCTTCTAAATCTTCAAATGAACCAAACCCCATCTTTTTCTTCAATCGAAACATTCAATTCCTCTTTCATTTTCATATTCTCGAGTAAAACCCTAACTCCGAGCTCCTTCTCATCCCTGAATCGAACTCAATCATCCTCTATAACTCTTCAATCTCGATCATCAGCCCCTATTCTTACAGGTTGCATTTTTTCTCTTTTAAGATTTCTGGGAAAATGTAATGAAAAGCACCACCAAATCTCGATCTGAGCTTTTGCTAAGGAAGAGCAAATGGGTATAGCCACTCAGGAGCAGTCGATAAGGGCCACCTCCTCTTTTGTGTAAGAGTGAATATTGTTAAAGACACCCCATTGCTGGCAGATAAGGGGTAACCAAAATGACTATAAGCACCCACTCATTATTAAGGGCCACCAAGGTTCTTTGCTCCATGCTTCTCTAGACTAAGCTGTGGTGTTCGTCTCCTATTGCTGGACTCGGCTCTCAATAGCAGTGCACGTGAGAATTGTTGCCTTTTCTCCTTCTTTTGTTCCATGTGACTCCAAAGTACCTAATAACTCAAAAACACACGTAAAGTACATAATTCACAAGAAAAATAGCAAAGAAAGCGTAACTACTAGATAGTAAATACGGTGTATTCTACACCTATCAGATTCCCCCACACTTAGACTTTGCTAGTCCTCGAGCAAATCAAACAAAACAATTCAAAAGAATACATACAACTCCGTGTCGTCGAGGCTACGGTCACTTTTAGCATAAATAACAAGCCTTTAAACCCCTAGGTGTCCCTAGTGGACGAGTTATAGTCTCGTGAAGGTTTACTAGAGATATACCTACAAAACCTATATTTCAAACTCCGTCTATATATGACAAATCAATGAATGAATCCAAAATGACTACAGGAAGAGGTACCTTGCAAATTCAATTCATATATTAGTAAATAAACTCTAATTAGATAGTCGGACAAGCCACAATACTCGGAAACTAACAAACCACAATCACAATGAAAAGATTAAGAAGATGGATATAGATGTAGATGCTGGCGAATATTCACAAGTGTTCGATGTTTCCCATATCTCTGCCAGAAGGTCACTCGTTAAGATGAACCTAATCCTATTGGATTGAGCTACTTGGTCTTTGAATGCTACATCAAATCAATTGGCATATACAAGGGAACCAAGAGTGACTTTATTCAACACAATAATAATTTCTTCTTATTTTTTTTTATATGATTGGATCAAACTGGATCCAATTTCTCTTTTTTTTTTTTTTTAGACGGCATGATTAGATCTTTTGGATCCAAGCGCATGCTTCTTGTCGCAAAGTACATGATAGTTGCCTTGGATCCCGCATTCCACGCTTGTTTAGGCGACGGAGACGGGGGACTACGTTTCACACATACTGCTATTCCCAAGTGTCATTCTTTATTCCGTTTTGGTCTAATTGGTCGGTCTCCTTTTTTTTCTTTTCATATATTTTTTCATTTTTTTTTTTCTTTTCTTGTAACTCAATCACTCTATTTCATCCTAGCAGTAATAACACGTCGATGTTTAGTGACCCACCAAAGCACTTAGAGAACAATAGATAAATATGGAAAAATAAAAATAGAATGTGATATGGCGATATTCCGAGATATGGTAACAACTATCATGTTAATTTGTGATTTCGAGCTATATTCGTCCCCTTTTTAAGTTAATTGGTTCCTCAACTCCTGCATTCAAAATGGTTCCATCCACTAATGGTGTCATCCTAAAGGCACAAGTTCTAGATTTCGGAGTTCAAAAAGCATAATGTTTTTTCTTGGTTTTCTATTTTTTTTTTTTTTTTTAAAGGCATAAAACAAACTAAAACATATAAATGCTCCCCCCACACTTAAACTTTACATTGTCCTCAATGTAAAATTGAATCGTCCAAAGAAGGTTCAAGGTGGGAAATTCCGCAAATGATATGCAAAAACAAGAAAATAAAGATAAAAGCAAATGCATAAAAATAAAAACTTAAGGATAAAGATACAAAACCGGTGGGTTGCCTCCCACCTAGCGCTTGTTTTAAAGTCGACGGCCCGACTTAGCTTCTTGTAAAATTCATTCCCCATACACCAATAATCTGAAAAGTTGGGGATCCTTCCATAGAACCTGTTTTGCAAACACTAGCTTCGCACAAATATTAGTAATATACAACAGAAACGAAGCTATGAACCGATAAAAGTTTCCCCCACACTTATTCTTGTCCACACTTGGAAGTGTATAAAGAATATAGAAATCAGGGACTACCACGGTTTCTTGGTCCAAAACCTGCATAGTATGAGAATCAAGTATCTCTAATGGAGGAAATCGAGAAACAAAGTCATTCAACAATATTCTCGAAGCACATACATTCAAACCAATAAGAGGTAAAGGAGAAGAAATAATAGGCAACGGGTTAGACAAACCTTGCACAATCTCTTGTATTACGGAATCCTCTTCATCCTTGAAAAATTCAAGTGAATTATTCACCTCTTTTATATCATGGTCCTCTATCAAACCTTGCAACCATTCTTCGTCCGTTTCGCCTTTAACCAAAGTTTCGACATAAACATCATCATTACAATCATTTGCAAGCTCAATTGGGTCTTCCATAATATTGGTCATACCGGTCTCATTCTCAACAAATTCCTCCTTGTTGTAAGGCACATACTCTTTTGCGGATGCAATATTATCCATAAGGAATTTCTTTAGAACACTCATTGCATCATCCTCAAGCTCTACCTTTTGAATAGGTTCTTGATCATTATTAAGATCAATGCTTGAGTAATCTACACAAGTGTCGACATATTCCTCTTCGTCTTCATCTTGATCCCAAAAAGACTCCATTGTACACTCCTCGGGGGATGTCACCATGAGTTGGTTCAAACGATGTATTTTCATAATAATCATCATCACTATCATAGTCATCATAACATTGGTCCTCGCTGAATTTAGTGTTGCTAATCTCGAACTCATCCTTTTGAATAGGTGAATGATCATTATTACGATCAAGAGTTGAGTTAACTACACAAATATCAACAAAAGTCCCCAAAGGTTCGCCTTTTTCAACATAATTATTCATTTCCTCCTTGTACTCATCAATGCCTGTCTTAAAGTGGAAACACTGTTTGAAGCTCTTGGAGTGTTCCATCCAAATTACGAATATAGTGTTCCATTTGTTGGTAAAGCTCATTCGACAAAGAAAAGTAGAATTACTTACTTCAGTATGGTTAGGCCAATTATATTCCCTTTGAATGGGTGGATGATCATAACTACGATCAGAAATTGGGCCAAACATACCATGAGCACATTCGGTCGATGAAACTGGTTCCATGCTTGGTTGTCTACAAATTGACTCCATGCTGTCCATAAATTGTTGCATTTCATCTACCAAACTAGAAGAAATATTAATAGGAGTAAAACTAGTCTCCCCTCCTTGTGGTTGCTCACTTACATACCCACCGTAAAAAGGTTGGAATGTATGAGAACAACTAAAAGGGTACGTGGAATATTGACCATAACCAAAGGATTGGTTTTGATTATATTCCCCATAAGGGTGATAGTCTTCATGTTGTTGAGGTTGAAAGCCGTATTGATTGCTCCAATATGCTCCGTCCATAGAAATTGGTACCTGAAACGAGATTCTCAAAACCCGGTTAGAAACCAAAGAATAAGAAAAAGTAAAACAAACCTAAAAACAAAAATAAGAAACCAAAAACAATTAACAACCGCTGCCTCCCCGGCAGCGGCGCCAAAATTTGGTCGCCGTCGTGTTTACACAAATATAATTACACTTTCTTACTACTCAAAATATAAATATAGCAAGGGCAAGAAAGGATCGATCCACGAGAGGTCTAGGTTGTCAAATTGTTATGGTTTCCTATATAAGTAACCGGAAGAATTTCGATTCGATTGTGTAAATAAAAATAAACAAAAAGCAAATAAAAGTACGTAAATCAAGGATGTGAAATATTGGATAAAGGTTTCATCTTCAATTGTAAACAAGTTTATGAATATATGAATAGAATTCGTATTTAATCTCGCTATCATCAAAAGCCATAGAATACCTTATTGCAAGAATACTCCATAATTTCCTAAGTCATCAACACACATATTAGGGCTGCGTATGTGAATTCTACCTAAAGAATAACCTAACGCCTTGCGCTAATCAAGTTCAATTCCTAGGAGCATTAAGTTTCAGAAATAGGCTAATCAATGCAATTGTAATACATTGCGCAAACAATTCGAACAAAGGTCAATTTCTACATATGATTACAAGGATGTATCACTACAACCTAGAATCATATCATGATAATCGTATTCAAGGTTATCGCTCGATGAAAACCCTAAAATAGCTATAGATATGGATGTGAGTTCAATCAATTCTAGACTTAACTAAACAAACATTCAATCATATTGCAATACGTTAATCATGCAATTATTATAACCCGTAGAAATCAAACGATAATATTGAGAGAAAACTAATTCATAAAAATCATAACTTGGTTGCAAAATCCAACTACATCTTCAACCAATAATAAAAACTTAGTTACTTGTGTTTTTGGAAATCATCATAAAGAGTTTAGAAGAACCTATCATGTGAAACCCTAGAACAAAAGTAGAAGTCTCCCTAATGGAGATATTAGGTTTAGAGAAAGAGTTTTCTATATATATGCTTCTCCCATTCCATAAGGATACTCCTTCCAATATTAGGTCTTCTCAAAACCCATCTCCAAGTGGTCCACCAAGCCCATGTGTGAGAAAAACCCATGTAAAATTATGTCCAAATTCGTCGCCATGGGAAAATCGGGATTATGGCCGGAAATTGGCCGGAAGGTCGCTTGAAGCTCGGTCTCGGGTGGCCGGCAAAGTCAACTAGGTCACCGGTCAACGAGTCGGATCGGTCAACTAGTCGGCTCGGCGGGTCAACTCGGAGTCAAGCACCGAGTTGGGCCGAGTCGGGGAGAGTCGGGGTCACTTGTCGGACTAGTCGACCTTTAGCGAGGCCGAGTGGTTGTTGCCTAGGTTATTTGCATGGCTGACATTTTTGTGTATAGCAATCATTGTCTTGCAACCTTCTTGACCAAGATGGCCATACTTCCTCCATCGCACCTTCATCTCCTCAAAGCCATCACTCAGTGACTTCACCTGCTCAAAGAAACAAAGACCAACGGACTACATTTCGCTTGAGAATCACACACAACTCAGCATACTAACTACAGCTTCAGCATTACTCTGCAAATCCAATCTCTCCCTGCCAGTGCCTTACTGCAACTACTTGCATTAGCAGCTGCAACAACAACCATCACCACAGCACCTGCCATTCTGCACCAGTTCAGCTCCAAGTTCCTTGCCTTGTCCACCATTCTAATCACTGCGGTGTACTGCACCAATGACTCACTAAACCGGCTCTCTGCAACACCCGCCATTACACGAAACAACAACAAAGACGAGCCGCAGCGATAGAGCTCATTCCCCGACTTCAATCCTTCATCAGAACTTCATGGCAGGCCTATAACTGCAGCTGCAACTCCAAATATTTCTTGAATCTCCACCTGAAGCTGTGACTATATACTCCAGCACCACCATTTCTTCATCACTAGCACACCCATTGTGCTCAGCTCACTTGCACTTATCCACCAGCACCACATAACCCATTCAGGCAATAACCACCACCTGGTACTCAATTTCATAGCACAGACTCATACCCATCTGCTCTGTTGCTCTTATTCTCAGCTGCAGACTCGAGCTTCGCCTGCCATTCCTGGCTTCAATCACAACTCCACAATCCACCTTTTGTTGTAGCACCATCTGAGTTACCACCACCTTAGCAGACCCACACTTCTACCACTGCATCACCAACATCAGCTCCACCTGCAACATCCCAAGACCAACATCGTCACCACCATAACCCTGAACTGCCATATCTCCACAACATTGTTTCACTACCAATCAGCCATCTTCCACCAGCAACAACCAATTCATCCATTAGAGTCCCATCAAACTTCAAACCCCTTCACAAATCGATTCCAGTGAACTCGTCCCAGTCTGCCTTGGAACTCATTAAACCCATTTTTCTCTTCTTTGAATTTTAACAGCAACTCTCGATCTGCTCTCTTGATTCACCATCAACACCAGATTCAATTTCTCAAACTTTACTAACCCATCTCTTCTGAGGCATCAACATCATCTCTGATTTCTTCCATTTTGAACATGAATCGAAACCCTTTCTTCCTATCTTCTTAATCAGAACCCATTTCGACAAACCTTGTCACATTCCTGAGACACCACCATTATCTTCACATTCATAACTCCCATCGACTTCCTGAGTTCATCTTCTCCTCCTCTGTGACATCAGTAAAAACCCTAAAACCAAATCGATCACAAACCCTTCTGAATCTTCAAATGAACCAAACCCCATCTTTTTCTTCAATCGAAACATTCAATTCCTCTTCATTTTCATATTCTGCAGAAAACCCTAACCTGAGCTCCTTCTCATCCCTGAATCGAACTCAATCATCCTCTATAACTCTTCAATCTCGATCATCAGCCCCTATTCTTACCGGTTGCATTTTTTCTCTTTTCTGGATTTCGGGGAAAATGTAATGAAAACAGCCACCAAATCTCGATCTGAGCTTTTGCTAAGGAAGAGCAAATGGGTATAGCCACTCAGGAGCAGTCGATAAGGGCCACCTCCTCTTTTGTGTAAGAGTGAATATTGTTAAAGACACCCCATTGCTGGCAGATAAGGGGTAACCAAAATGACTATAAGCACCCACTCATTATTAAGGGCCACCAAGGTTCTTTGCTCCATGCTTCTCTAGACTAAGCTGTGGTGTTCGTCTCCTATTGCTGGACTCGGCTCTCAATAGCAGTGCACGTGAGAATTGTTGCCTTTTCTCCTTCTTTTGTTCCATGCGACTCCAAAGTACCTAATAACTCAAAAACACACGTAAAGTACATAATTCACAAGAAAAATAGCAAAGAAAGCGTAACTACTAGATAGTAAATATGGTGTATTCTACACCTATCACCCTTTCAGCTCAAATTGAATGATTTCTTCTTCTTTTTCTCCGTGTGACTCCAGAGTACCTAAAAACTCAAAAATACGCGTAAAGTACATAATTCACAAGAAAAATAGCAAAGAAAGCGTAACTACTAGATAGTAAATTTGGTGTTTTAGACACCTATCAGATTCCCCCACACTTAGACTTTGCTAGTCCTCGAGCAAATCAAACAAAACAATTCAAAAATATACATACAACTCCGTGTCGTCGAGGCTACGGTCACTTTTAGCATAAATAACAAGACTTTGAACCCCTAGGTGTCCCTAGTGGACGAGTTATAGTCTCGTGAGGGTTTACTAGAGATATACCCACAAAACCTATTTTTCCAACTTACTAGTTCTACGAAATGATAGTATCCAACGCGCTAAGAAGACATAGAGATTACGCACACTAGTCATAAGAAGTTAGACACATAAATGAACAAAATCTCATCCTTAAAAGTTGAGAGAGAAATAACCATCCCTTCTCGAAAGAAATTCGGGTTCGGAGTGATCGAAAGTCTCGACTCTGCCTCACAAGAAAAGGGTTTTATGATATTGCTCTCAATAATAAAATGACCTTTTATGGGTCACACATGTGTCCAAGGTTGGAATGAAGAGAGAACCCTGCTGACACGTTGAATGGTAGGAAGGCAAAACCCTCCGAATTGTTTTGAAAACCCACATCTTTTATCATTTTTGAAAACCCATTTTTTCGACGATCTCTAGGAAGGAAATCAACCATAACGAAGGTGGGAATATGCTTACTTACCTCGTTATCCGTTCGACGTGCAGCTAGCACCACTCTCACAGCATCCATAGAAACGTCTTCGGTCTTCAATCGGTGTCTTCATCTTCGTCTTCGGTCTTCAACTCTTGATGATAACTCTTGAACTTCGTAGAATCTTGACAATATGATTCTTTCCTCTAATTCCTTGTTGCTTGAAACTTCTTATAGATATTCCTTCTTTCCATTGGCTTTATTGAAAGAATACAAAACTTAAAACAAACTATACAAACCCAAAATATGATACAATGAATTTTTCTTGTCTTTTTTTTTTTTTTTTTTTAAATATAAATATATATATATTTTTTTTTTTTATCATAAAAAATAAAACAAATACAAAATAAAAACGAAATAAAACAATAAAACTAGTAATGAACCTAAAGAAATTTTCTCTTGTCTCTTTTTTTTTTCTTCAATATGAGAAAGTAAAATACAAATAAAATAAAAATGTAAGTACAAAGGCCATGGTGTAAGTACTTTACCGCTTGATTCTTCACAACTTATATGTCTTGATATCATAAACTTCTCGAACTCTCATCCTTGATAATTTTCACTCTTGTACAATAGTCTTCAACTTATAAAAATTCTGCTCCTTGTTTTGTTGCTTTACTTGAATATGAAATCTGCTCATTTCTGTACTGTTGCTTGTAAACCTTGAACGTTTTCAACTTTCCTTCAAATTTGTGATGCTCCTGTTGTTGATGATGATAGTGTTTCTATGGACCTGTTGGTGTAGAGAGAGATAAAGTGGATGGTGCTAACTGCAAACAAGATTACAAGTGGTATGTAAGTTAGCAATTCGATGTCACCATCATGGTTGATAAAAATAACACTCAAGAGATCAAAATAGTGCTTCTATTGGTGGGAGGTTGGGCAGCTCACCATTCTCTGCCGGAATTTACATACGGTGACACACACTCTAAAAGCACATATTTAGATGAGGTACAAAGAATTGAAGGTCGGTGCCTCACATGATGTAACATGGGTAGTCTCCACTATAGGGGACCACTACTCTAATACCGAATTCAGGTCTGCACCTTATTTGCCACCGGCATGGTTAAATCCAACTTTAACTCTCATACAATTAAGAAACCCGATCATGTTCTCTGTCATCTCTAAGTTCAGTCACTCTTATGAGATTCTCGATGTAATCTTAGCGACATGTATACTACGTGACTCTAAACTAACCATAAGTTGGAGTTTTCTTATTCACTAATTTACACAAAAAGTTGAAAATTTTCAAAAATTTACAACGCAAATGCTTAACCACTCCCCCACACTTAAACTTTACATTGTCCTCAATGTAAATTGAATCGTCCAAAGAAAGTCAAGGTGGGAAATTTTATAACAATATGCGACAAGAAAAGTAAAAACAAGAAAAGAAAAATTAAAAGATAAGAGATACAAAACCTATGGGTTGCCTCCCATTTAGCGCTTGGTTTAAAGTCGTCAGCCCGACTATATCCTTGCAAGTTTCATTCCCCATATACCAACAATCTGAAAAGTTGGGGATCCTTCCATGTAACCTGTTTTGGAAACACTAGCTTCACACAAATATTAGTAATGTAAAACAGAAATGAAGCTATTAACCGATAAAAGTTTCCCCCACACTTATTCTTGTCCACACTTGGAAGTGTATAAAAAATATAGAAGTCAGGGACTACCACGGTTTCTTGTTTCAAAACCTGCATAGTATGAGAATCAAGTATCTCTAATGGAGGATATCGCGAAACAAAGTTATTCAACAATATTCTCGAAGCACATACATTCAAACCAATAAGAGGTAAAGGAGAAGAAACAATAGGAAACGGGTTAGACAAACCTATCACAATCTCTTGTATCACGGAATCCTCTTCATCCTTGAAAAACTCAAGTGAATTATTCACCTCTTGTATATCATGGTCCTCTATCAAACCTTGCAACCATTCTTCGTCCGTTTCTGCCTTAACCAAAGTTTCGACATTAATATTATCATTACAATCATATGCAAGCTCAATTGGGTCTTCCACAATATTGGTCATACCGGTCTCATTCTCAACACACTCCTTTTTGTTGTAAGGCACATACTCTTTTGCGGATCCAAATTTTATTATAAGAAACTTTTTTAGAACACTCGAAAATGCATCATCCTCAAGCTCCACCCTTTGAATAGGCTCTTGATCATTATTAAGATCATTGCTTGAGTAATCTACACAAGTGTCGACATATTCCTCTTCGTATTCATCTTGATCACAAAAAGACTCCATTGTACACTCCTCGGGGATGTCGCCATGAGTTGTTTCAAGCAATGTATCATAATCACCGTCACTATCATAGTCAACATAAGATTGGTCCTCGCTGAATTTAGTGTTGCTAATCTCGAACTCATCCTTTTGAATAGGTGAATGATCATTATTACGATCAAGAGTTGAGTTAACTACACAATTATCAACGAAAGTGCCCAAGGTTTGGCCTTTTTCAACATTAGCATCAATCAAATATTCATCACAAACCATATGCACATTAGAATTATCCATATCTTCCTTGCATTGATCAATGCCTCTTCGCAAGCTAGCAATACCTTCACAAAGTTCTTGGAGTTGCTCGTCTGTAGTCTCTTTTGCTTTTTGAAATTCTTCTTGTAAAAAGTTGGAAACTTTGTCTAGAAAGTTCGAGACTTTTTGTTCACGAGCATAAGAATCTTCCCATCCTTGTGGTTGTTCACACACATACCCGCCATAAGGTTGTTGAGGAAAACCATAAGGTTCCATGGAATATTGGTCATAACCAATGAATTGGTTTTGATTATACCCCTGGAATTGGTAGTTGTCATATTGTTGAGGTTGTTGAAAACCGTATCCATCCATGTAGTATGCTCCTTCCATGAGAAACAAGTACCTGAAATAAGATTCTCAAACCAAGGTTAAAACCCGAAAATAAGAAAAACTATAACAAAAACTAAAAAGAAAACAAAAAATAAGAAACCAAAAACAAGTGACAACCGCTGCCTCCCCAAGAAGCGCCAAAATTTGACCTAGGTTATCGGCCGACACAAATATAAATTACACTTTCTTACTACTCAAAATATATAATGAAGCAAGGGCAAGAAAGGATCGTTCCCACGAGAGAGGACTAGGTTGTCAAATTGTTTGGTTCCCTATAAATAACACCAGGGGTTTTGTGATTTTTATATAATAAACTAAATAAAAGCAAACAATAAAAAGTAAACACGCAAATCAAGGATGAGAAAGTATTGGTCATGGATTTCATCTTCAATCACAAACATGTTTTCAACACAATAACTAGAATTGATATTTTAATCTCAACTTTTATCAAAGGCCCTAGAATACCTTGATCGCAAGAATATCCGCTAATCTCCTCTTGTCATCAACAAACACATTAAAAGATGTGAATATGAATTCTATCTAAAAGAACAACCTAACGTGTAAAAGCACTAATCAAGTTTAATTCCCTAGATGCATTAGGTTCTATGAAATCAGGCCAATCAAAGCAATCGAACGTGTAAAAGCACTAATCCGATTTAACAAAGGTTATGGTTCACATATGATCATAAGAATATATCACTACAAACTATAATCATAATTATGCTACTTCAAATCAGGAATTATCACTTTTGCGTATAATAACCCTAATCTAGCAAAAGACATACATGTGAGTTCTACCAATTTGCAACTTGACAAAACAAACATTCAATCGTATGACAATATTAATGGTGAATCATAAACGATAATATGAGAGAAAACTAATTTATTGAACAAAAACTCATGTTTGGAAATCCAACTAAGCCATAACCAAAAGAAAACTCTAGCTCATATTCATGGAGTTCATAACAAGAAGAAAGAGAAAAGACTTCATGGTTTCTAAACCCTAGAAAACAAAGTAGAGGCAAAGATTGAAAAAAGAGATCCCCATAGTTGTAAAAGTCTTTCCTTTAAATAGCTCTCTTGTTTCCAAAATTAGGTCTAATCTTCAAAATTCCATTAGATAGAAGTCCTCCAAGCCCATGTGTGAGAAAACCCATGTAGAAAATATGCCCAAAAATATGTCGCAGGGAAACTGGTATTGTGGTCGGAACTTGGCCGGAAAAGTCGCCGACAAACTATTTCAGGTGACCGGTAAAGTCAAACCCGGTCACCGATCAACCTGGGTCAACCTTGGCCAAAGGTCACCGAGTCAACTCGGTGATGTCATGAGTCGAGCGAGTCGAATCGTAGTCGTTGTCTAACCAGGGTGAATTGGCCTACTTGTCGGACCATTGCACAAGGCGAGAGTTGTCCGCACTATCATTGTGCATCACCAGTGCACTTCCAGCCATAATGGTACTTCCTACATACACATTCCTAGCCACTGCCATCCATTCTAGTCACATAACCAACTCAGCTGCTACTCTACAATCACAATATCCCTGCTTAACCACCTGCATCATAACATACATCTACTCATTCCACATTCCCTGCAGCTCAGTCGTTCAACTTTCCAACCCATCGATTATTCACCAAACGGATTCAAATCAAATTCTCTCAACTTGGCATTCATAATCAACTTCAATCTGAGCTTCAACTTCATTGCATTTCCAACTACAACTGCATAAATCAGTGTCCAATTCCACACTGTCACAACATCACCAGGGCCAACTCATCCTAACTCTTGACTGCATCTCTTCATCTTAATTTCTCTACCAGCCAATGACTCTGCCATCTGCATCATACACCACAAGCACCATCTTACCAGCAAACCCATTTCAGTTCTCATTCAATGATAAACAGAGCAATACATCATCATCCATTTCTTGTGCACCACCTAAAGCATCAGAACTCGGCCATAACCCAATCCATTCCATAACAGCACAACCACCAGTTTCCTATAACTTCAATTTGTTCCATCATTGATTCATGCTCAAGCCATAAACTCTCATTCTATCTCCATACATTAGCCGCAACCTTTGTCACAACCAATCAAGGCGCTCCATTTCGCATTCATCAATTGCTTGTTCTCAACTGCAATTTCGACCACCAACACCTTCTCCTAGTTCTTCTGCCAGCCAGTTTCTCAGACCCTAACTGCAATTCAATCCAAGTTCCACTAATGGCGGCAGACTCATCTTTAACAGACCGCAACTCCATCGACTACCAGCAGCACCTCCATCATCTACCAGCAGCACCTCCATCGCTACCAATACCAATTTCCATTTGAACTTGTATCTGCAAAGCCAATTCATACATTTTAAGCCTTCGGTTCCAGCTCATAGTCGGTCACAGCATCACCCATTAGCTTCTCTGCACTTCCTATCAAAATAGCTAGCTGACCGAACACCAACAACAATATCTGAATTTCAGCTCAATCCCCATTTCAAAAGCTCCTTCATAGTGCACCCTGCACACAACCAACACCAGTACCACCTTCTCTGTTGCTTCAATTGAAAGCTACAACTCCACCATCGTACCCAAGATCAGACCACCAATTATTTAGCATCTTTCTCAGCTTCAGAATCATCATCTGTCAACCCCTAAGTATTCACTGTCTTGAGTTCAATAGCAAATCCTCCATAACTCCAATTGGAAGCAACTTCGCCTAATTCTCTCATAACCCCTTGCAGATTCCTTCTCGAACTCATTCTCTTCCATTAATTATTTTTCAACCCTTCTCTTCAAATCCCAAATCACAGCAGCTTAAACCCTAGATCCAATTCCCTTAAAATTCATCGCCTCGCATTCAATCAAGCGTTTCCGACTTCAACAAA
This sequence comes from Papaver armeniacum, assembly GCA_023531295.1. Classification (NCBI taxonomy): domain Eukaryota; kingdom Viridiplantae; phylum Streptophyta; class Magnoliopsida; order Ranunculales; family Papaveraceae; genus Papaver; species Papaver armeniacum. Next base: position 75,303 of record JAJJWW010004805.1, read on the forward strand.
TAAGTTATCACCATCATCTTCATCCCGTTAATCTCTCGATCTCTATTTCCTCCAGAAGCAGCCACACCTCCTCCCTTATCACTGACCTTCAACAATTCGACATCAAAAAACCCTTGAATCTCCTTAATCGAACAATCACAAAGACCCATCACTTTCATCAGTTTGAATTCTTCATCTCTGCCTCAAAATTCCAGACATGAATCAAATTTTCATCGTCTTAATTTCAGATGGAAATCAGCTCAGCATGCGCCTCCCTTTCCTTTCTCTCAATTCATTTCAGGTGGACAAATAATTGAGAAGTAATCTTCTCTCAATTTTAGGGTACTGAAGTAAGGCTCGTTATACAACACCTGGTAATCTTGATAAGGGAAAACTAAGCTGGCTGTCCCTTAACCTAGGCTCGGCTCCTGATAGTGTCTGCCCATGTAATGACCTTTTTTCCCTTTCAGCTCAAATTGAATGATTTCTTCTTCTTTTTCTCCGTGCGACTCCAAAGTACCTAAAAACTCAAAAATACGCGTAAAGTACATAATTCACAAGAAAAATAAGAAAGAAAGCGTAACTACTAAATAGTAAATTAGGTGTTTTAGACACCTATCAATCAATCACATAGTTCTTTGAAAGTCGAGATGAACCAATTCTAAACTTGTTTGGAAGTGTGGCAAATCGGTTTCAAGGTTGTAAGTATGAAAGAGGACTTACAAAGTAATGATGTCGACATACTTTGAACATGTGCAGTAACGCTAATCTTTAATTGTTCAAAGTTATTCCTTAATAGTTAAAGGAACAAAATCATGGATCGAATAAAATAAATTAAGAATCTTTTATTTAAGGTTTTTAATTTTATTTTAGGAAAATGAAAATTAGTAATGTGCATTTACTAGTTGGAGATTTTCCAAGATATTTTTGATCATTATTTGGACAAAGCATTTCAGAATTATGGAAACCGAATCTGGGAATATATTGCATATCTTGAGAATATTTTCTAGTTTTGGAAATTCCTTGGTGTCCAAACTTCCTTGGTCTATAAATATGAAAGTTTGCATTTCAAGCAAACTAATCCTTCATACTGATAAGAACTATCTCGCTTGTGTTGTTATATCGGTGAAGCCGCCTATTCTGAGAGGAGAGTAACCTAATTAGCGAAATCTCTTACGTCCGCTCGCTTTAAAGACTTCTTTGGGATTGAGAAGCTCTATTAATTAGTACCATTGGTGGGAAACTGGATAATTGCGCTTTATCTTTTGTTTTCGATTGATTTGATTGACTAACGGTGGTTGAACTTTGATCGCACCTAGTTTGTTTATGCTTGAGAATCTTCTCATACGATATAAGATTCACTCAAACTAGATCAAAGTTTCGACGGGATCTTTAGATCGCTTGTAGTTCTAAAGACGTCTTGTGATAATCCATTGTTAATAGACTCCGTTCTGTGCGTGATTGATCACAAGAGATTCAAGTTGATTGTGTGCATGTGTTTATTGAAGATGTAAGAAGATTTGAAGACAAAGAAGATTTTGAAGATTTCTGATTTGGGATTCATAATCTTTGGTGTGCACAATACTTGTTTCGGTATAGAGGATCCAACTATAATCAATTTATCCTTGTGGTAGATTAGATTGATTAGTTAGTATATCAAGATCAATACAATTATTTGTGATTAAATGTATCGATTGCAAAATCTTAACAATTACTTCGGTAGTTGATAATAAGATAGATCTAAGAACTCGATTTAATGAGTTTATTGAGATAAACAGAAGAGCCTTTGTCGAAGTCACATCACTTGGTTGAAAAGAGTTTCTACCAAACAGATTTGTTGTTCCTTGATGTGATTTTATGTTGTTGTAGAAAGTGGTAGTAAAAGTTCGTTCAACTCGGGCTTGTAAAGGTTTGATTTATGAAAACTCTAAAAACAAAGAAAATATATATACAAGGTTTGTCACAATATCGAGAGGTACCGAGACTCAGGGTTCCACCAATTCTCATTCGTGCGATTCTTATATTTATCCTAGACAATTATAGCTCAAACAATAAAATATTGACTCTATGTCTTTGCTAAGGTAGATTTTTAAAAGATTAATTGTAAATCACAAGCATGACGCATCAAAAGTACTAAAACTAAGCATACGTCATCAAACGAAATCACAACTAATTAGTGAAAATCATAAAACAATTAAATCAAGTGCAAGAAGTCATATAAGAAATAAATAGAATTACCACATGCATGAAAATTAGCTTCCTCCTTTGTCCCAGTGTTGGGGTTTAGCTCCTCATATTATTCACGTGCTCAAAATAATTGTTCATAGCTCAAATAGGTGAAAAACAAGAGAAAACTAATAAAAGGCATAGCTTGCAACGCTGAAAAGGCGTTACAAATGATCATTTTAAGAAATAAGACCGCCTTTAAACGATACTTCACTTATGTTGTTGAATAGCGATAGTCCCTCTCGCGGCGCTTCCTCGTGAGTCTTATGTTCTTCGTGTTCTAGGGTTCTTGAGAACGACACTTCAAGTGGCCGCTTCGTTCTTCTTCACCCCGCCGCAACTTTCTCCAGCCTTCTCTCGCTTTGATTCTGCAACCTCCAATCAACCCCAAAACTCCCCCAAAGTCTCCACTGTCCTTCGTGACTCCTCAGCAACACATATATATGCACACAGGCAGAAAATATGGCGAGAAATCCCTGGGATATCTCTCGGTTTCTTTATCAAAAGTCACCGAGATTATTTCTCTCTTTATCTTGACACGTCCCTGTTTTGTCAAAACTCTCTATATTTGTAACATAAGATCTTAGCAGAGTTTATCTTCTTTCGACTCACACGTAATTTCCAGTTTTAATCACCAAAACCCGGAATGGTCCCCCCCCTGTTTACGTGAACTAATCACTTTACCAACCCTGATTCGGTATATACTAGTACAACCCAACGAGGAAGTCCGACGAAAATCGCCCAAATTATTGCCAATGACTCACCAACCAATCCCGAGATTCATGGTTCCCTCGTTAAGGAAATATAGAATATATCTTCCTTTTCTCTCGATCACCAACTTCGCTAGCCTTGAAAAGCCCATATCTACCCAAACCATGAAGAATTCCGTCTAAATCTCTACCAAACACGCCCGAAAATCAAACCTCAATCTGTAACTTGCTGTAACAATGTTCCCGCCAATTTCTTGATTTGAAATGTTGATGAAGAACTGCCCCTTATCAGACTGATGGGGTGCGAATAGCACTTTGGGTGCAATAGTGGATTTGGGGTGCATATAACCGCGGGTTAACCCTTATCAACCGTGGTGCCCCTTATCCATTTGAGGGGTGTCTTTAGTAATTTTCTTGGAGAGTCCAAATGTTTTCAAGCCATTTCTCCGCGCATGATTATTTTTCCAAAATACCTACAAAGACATAAAATACCAAATAAGAACAAAATCGAGCACTAACAATACACGTAATCGAGATCAAAATAGACACATAAATGCATCTATCAAATACCCCAAACTTATTATTTGCTCGTCTCGAGAAAATCAAATCCGTAAAATAAAATCCTAACTCACCTGTCGCAGCATCGCCGATTGCATTTTGCGTATGCAATAAGCCTTTAACCCCAGGTGGCCCTAGTGGCCGAGTTATAGTCTCTGGAGGGTTTACTGCAGGTGTACCCACAAAACCTTTATACCTGAGACCTAACTATCTACGCAGAACCTCGGAAGGCACTAAAGAATCTCATTGGTTGGCATACTTATTGATTACAGTGAGGAAGTACCGATGCGAAATTCCAATTGTTGACACGAGTTTGCACTCAAGCATACTAAAATTCATATATAAGTCATGTAGCTCTACTCGGATAGTTTCTCGGACATCATAACCGGAGTCAACCAATCACATGGATAGATTAAGAGATGGATATAGAAAAAAAAACGTAGATGGTTTTGATGTTGACTAAGGTGAATGGTGTTTCCCATATCTGTCTGAAGGCCACTGCCAAAACGAACCTATCCTAATGGACTGAGATATTGGTCTGACTAATACCAACACACTGGCATATACAAGGGAACCAGTGGTCGATAATCCTAACTCTAGGTCAACTCATGCGGCATATACAAGGGTTCCAGTGGTCGACTTTATTGAATTTATTCCGGTTGGTCTGATGGCCTGGTCTCAATTTCTCTTTCTTTTCTTTTCTCTTTTTTTTTTCTTTTCTCAACTTTTTTCAACTTTTTTTTTTGTATTTTTTTTTTGTATCTCAATCACTCTATTTCACCCTAGCAGTGGTAACAACTTGAATCGTGAGCCCCACCTAATCACTTAGACAAACATATTTTGAAGAAAACACAAAAAAAAAATAGAAGTGAAAAGGATTCAACGAGATATGGCGAAACTACCATGTTTTTCTTTAATTCTAACACCCGAGCTCTATGCTTTTATGAATAGACTTTTAGATGTTTCCATCTAATCGATTGGTTCCTCAACTCCTACAACCAAAATGCTTCCATCTACTTAGATTGGTTAGTGCCATCCTTAATAAGCATAAATTTCTAGGCCTGGAGTTTATTTATCGTAACTAAAAAGTTTCTCCCGTACTCTCAAACTTAAATCTAACATTGTCCTCAATGTTCTAAAGATAAAATTAAAAGCATGAACAAGGAGAAACTGCTACCATTTGAAGTAAAATAGTTAAGGAAAGATATTAATGCTTGTCGCATGAATATTGGGGTTACCTCCCAAGAAGTGCTAAGTTTAAAGTCTTCACCTGATTTCAAGAAAGGATTAGTCACCTCATAAAATCATAAAGTAATAGCCGAAATATCTCAGGGTCATCAAAACCAAACAGAGCTATCACAAATAAAAGGAATCGCAATATATATGCCAAGAAAATTAACAAATAAAGCACACCCTTGTCCATTTCCTGTTTAAGACAACTACATCTAGCCGTGGTTGTGTTCGTGTTCAAGTCTGTGTCTCAGTTCTATAATTGGGTCCAAATAAAATATTTTCATGGGTTGGATTTCCTCGTAGCTATGATCCGATCTGTATTAAACTGAAAACTCAAGTAAAAACTTAGAAGACATAATAATAACCTAAATAATCATGCGGATCCTTAAAGTCAATCGTTTGACTTCACACAATTGACCACGATGAAAGTGGTGGTCAATTTTAGGCAAATGTGTCGATTCTAATCTCCTAAAGTACTTAGGTTTAGTCTCAAAACTAAATAATTGACACATCCGTACGCTCCCACAATTGGTTGAAAATATCTGTGGGAAAACAAAGTCAACTGGGTATCAACCAGAGGATGGGTTTCTAAACAACCGAACTTCCCTATGGACATCACTAGGTTCGTGAAAACGTGTATGAAGATAATCTTTTAAAATGGTTGAGGCACATATGTCAAGTCCCAAGTGAGGGACCTTTCTAAGAGTTATGGCACATGGAGAATGATAATCACCCCCAAACTTAGAGTTTTCAAGTTGTCTCTAGAAAGACTAGTCACAACTTCCCTAATTTCAAGGTCATCCGATTCCCGAAAATGCTCAATTAATTCTTCTAAGTCGATTCATCCTCACTCATCTCTACGAGTTCATTTTCTTTGTCTAAGACTAATGTTTCTAAATCGCTAGACTCTAAAACAATATTCTCGTAAGAAACTCGTTCCTCTAAACCATAATCGGCTTCGTAATCATAAGGAAAACTACATCGTCTAAAACGGTGGTATCTCTAGTCAAATCCTCGTCCTTTTGAATAGGTGAATAATTATTAAAATTATTTGGATTTGAACTAGAAACATTATCATTATTAAGCTCAATTGGAGTAACTTCCTGATCACTATGCCTACTTATTTCAAATTCTTCATCAACACTATCCTCATCATAATCATCATTATAATAACATGAAAATAGTTGAACCTCATCTAAACAAGCAAAGGTTACCAATTTGATCCCGTCATCTTGATTATGCAAATAACTATCCTCATTTTCAAGGGTATTATTGGAAACACTGCTTTGGAATTCAAGATTATTTCGAGCAATTCTTTCGCTCGTCTCCGCTATCATCTTGAGGGATTCTTCTAAAGAAAGTTCTCTTCGTCATAAACTAAGTTATTCATCTTAGCTAACTTACGTGTCGATTCCTCTAATTTCCCGAGAGACTCTTCTAAAGGAGAAATATAAGAATTTTGCCTCGTATGACCGTGCGTGTGTGGATAGTAATTGGGCTCATCATGGTATGAGCCATAACCTTGAAAAGGCTGATGTTCCCAACCACTATTCACACTATGGTCAAAGTAGTAACGTCCATTTTGAAACTCACTGATATTCGTGTATTGGCTATTGTAATACCAGCTCGACATTTTATTTGGTAGGTGTGAGTTGTCACACAAAATAAAACCCACCGATTGGGATTCGTGGGTGGATAGAGTCTTACCTCCCGTACTCGCACGCGATGAACCGCTGAAGTTTCGACTGTGCCACCGACCTCCGATGTCGGGCAGTACGAACCCGAGGGGCCGAGACAAGATCGAATCGTCGTCCTTCCCTGCAAACATTTTATATTTAACCTTTAACCCTTCCTTAAGGTTTTAAAAATAATGTCCAGTCCAAAAAAAAAAAAAAAAAAAAAAAAAAAAAAAAAGTCCAAAAAGTGTCCAAAAAGAAAATTACAAAAATACAAACCCTATTTACAATTTCAAAAAAAATAAAACAAAAATAGCTATATACAAAATCTTCTTCTTCACTCCTTTCGCATTCCTCTTTCTTTTCCTTTTTGGTGATGCTTTCCTTTTATAGCACTTTTTTGTTTCCTTGTAGCTTCGCTCCAAATCAAAAGAATCGAAAAATACCAAAGGCGAAAAAGAACAAAAATAATAAAAATAAACTTAAAACAAATCTAAATACAAGTCCGCCGGCGGCGCCAAAAATTGATGTGATTTTATGTTGTTGTAGAAAGTGGTAGTAAAAGTTCGTTCAACTCGGCTTGTAAAGGTTTGATTTAAGAAAACTCTAAAACAAAGAAAATATATATACAAGGTTTGTCACAATATCGAGAGGTACCGAGACTCGTGGTTCCACCAATTCTCATTCGTGCGATTCTTATATTTATCCTAGACAATTATAGCTCAAACAATAAAATATTGATTCTATGTCTTTGCCAAGGTATATTTTTAAAAGATTAATTGTAAATCACAAGCATGACGCATCAAAAGTACTAAAACTAAGCATACGCTCATCAAACGAAATCACAACTAATTAGTGAAAATCATAAAACAATTAAATCAAGTGCAAGAAGTCATATAAGAAATAAATAGAATTGCCACATGCATGAAAATTAGCTTCCTCCTTTGTCCTTGTTGTTGGGGTTTAGCTCCTCATATTATTCACGTGCTCAAAATAATTGTTCATAGCTCAAATAGGTGAAAACAAGAGAAAACTAATAAAGGCATAGCTTGCAACGCCGAAAAGGCGTTACAAACAGATCGTTACTGTAAGAAATAAGACCGCCCTTTAAACGATACTTCACTTATGCTGTTGAATAGCGATAGTTCTCTCGCGACGCTTCCTCGTGAGTCTTATGTTCTTCGTGTTCTAGGGTTCTTGAGAACGACACTTCGGGTTTCAGCTTCTTGTCTTCTTTCACCTACCGTCGCAATCCTCTCTCGCAGCCTTCTCGCTTTGATTCTGCAGCCTCCAATCGACCCCAAAACTCCCCCAAAGTCTCCCCTCTCCTCCGTGACTCCTCAGCAACACATATATATGCACACAGGCAGAAAATATGGCGAGAAATACCTGGGATATCTCTCGGTTTCTTTTATCAAAAGTCACGGGGATTATTTCTCTCTTTAGCTTGACACGTCCCTCGTTTTGTCAAAACTCTATATTTGTAACATAAGATCTTAGCAGAGTTTATCTTCTTTCGACTCACACGTAATTTCCAGTTTTAATCACCAAAACCCGGAATGATCTCCCCCCTGTTTACGTGAACTAATCACTTTACCAACCCTGATTCAGATATACTAGTACAACCCAACGAGGAAGTCCGACGAAAACTGCCCAAATTATTGCCACCAGACTCACCAACCAATCCCGAGATTCATGGTTCCCCCGTTAAGGAAATATAGAATATATCTTCCTTTCTCTCGATCACCAACTTCGCTAGCCTTGAAAAGCCCATATCCACCCAAATCCATGAAGAATTCCGTCTAAATCTCTACCGTAAACACGCCCGAAAATCAAACCTCAATCAGAACTTGTCAGTAACAAAGTTCCCGCCAATTTCTTGATTTGAAATGTTGATGAAGAACCGCCCATTATCCGACTGATGGGGTGCGAATAACACTTTGGGTGCAATAGTGGATTTGGGGTGCATATAACCGTGGGTTAACCCTTATCAACTGTGTGCCCCTTATCCATTTGAGGGGTGTCTTTAGTAATTTTCTTCGAGAGTCCAAATGCCGCTCAAGCCAATTTCTCCGCGCATGTTTATTTTTCCAAAAATACCTACAAAGACATAAAATACCAAATAAGAACAAAATCGAGCACTAACAATACACGTAATTGAGATCAAAATAGACACATAAATGCATCTATCATTCCTCATCGCTTGGAATACGAACCAAAGGAATTGTTCCAAGTACGTGACTTATTCATAAGTTAGAGGCGTGGGAATACAGACTTTAACTAGGTAAACTATAGGTTTAGTTGCTTGGTCTCAACTATACGGTTGGTTTGATTTTGTATAGCGGCTTAACTCGAGAGTATTCAACGGGACAAGGTCCCGAGGTTTTTCGCATTTGCGCTTCCTCGTTAACAAAATCTTGTCAGTGTCTTTTACTTTGTTATTTCCGTAATTATAAATTATTATAATTAGAAGTAAAATACACAAACGTTAATTCCTATTTACTTGATAAGTAATCCTATTGTGTTTGGTTAAGTCCGAACCTTTTATCAAGTAAACATACTTTGTCGTTGTATTGTCTCGATCTCGTATCCATAGAGGATCATACGAAGTGTGAACCGATTTGTTGTATTGTCTCGACTCAGTCCATGGACAATCACTTTCGGAGAAAGGACTTATAGGTGGAAAAGTTTTAGATTGAGGTATATTTGGGTACCCTCGCCTCTTTCAATTGGTATCGAACAGCAAACACGAAAAGATCTAACAATCTGTGTTTGATGCGATCCAACCTATAAGACATGAGTCAAAAGAAATTTAAGCGAAAGCGAAAACTAAAGAAAGACTCAGTTAACGTATCACAAGACATTGGAAGTTTTGATTTTAAGAAATGTTTAAAAGGGTCTTCTTCATAAAGTTCTACTTGCTCTTCTGAGAATAAGTCTGAAGGTTCTCTAGAGGAGATTAAGTTAAGCCTTGTATTCGCAATCAATGATTCAGATTCTGAAAAATCTCTTTTTGATGACGAGAATTTTTTGAGTTCTATGCTTGAGATTTCTAATGAAAGATCAAGTGTAAAAACTTCCGAACTAAAGGAATTGAGCAAACAATTTCTTACTTGTTCTAATGAACTTCTTTCAGCACTTGAAAGAGAACGAGATTTAACTTTAAAGTATGAAAATGTCGATGAGGAGCATAACTTGCTGAAAGAAAAATTCTCACAACAAATACAGAGTTTTAATGACAAAGTATGTGCTAGTCTTTCTCAAGCTGAGAAAGATCGTAATGCGTCTCTTGAAAAAGTACGTTTGTTGGAAGATAAACTTGTGGAATCTAATGCAAGGATTAACTCTCAACAAAAGAACTTTGAAGAGAAAAAAGGAGAATATCTCTCACGAGAAATACGTCTTGAGGCCGATCTAGCTAGTGCTCTTGATAAAATCAAGACATTAGAAGAAGAAAATTTGGACCTTAAAAAGTTCAATGTTAGCTCAAACAGTTTAACCTCAATGTTAGAAGCAAGTAGAAATCATCGTGATACACGAGGATTGGGCTATAAGGGAATAGATGCTTCAAGTATTAGCAAAGAGGTAAAATTTGTTAAAGCTACAAATTCTTCTAAACCAGAGGCTTCCATTGAGGTAAAACATGCTCGTATTCCTTGTAAAGAAGTAAAACCAGTCAAGCCTAAGAATCATGTTCAACCATACTCTTCAAGAACGACAATCAAAGAGAGCACTTCTGCTAATGTCAAGAAAGCAACAAAGTTGAACAAAGATAAGAAGAAGAAGAGGAGGAAGAAAAATCATCGAGCTCCAATGCAAGAGGATCCACAAAAAGGTAACATTAAAACTCACACTTCGTATGTTACTAAGCATTGTAGTTATTGTGGTAATAAAGGGCATGTGGAATGGGGATGCAATATTCGTAAGTTAAAAGACACACTTTCTTTCGTATCAAACGAATTGGCTAATATTGCTCCCCAAAGGAACTCAGATCGGTATTGTCCTAAGTTTAGGGAAAGAATTATTATAATGATAGTTCAAATTTTTCATATCACTCGACAAGGTCGTTTCATAAAAGACCTAATTATAGAAAGAGAGATGACTTTTTAAATGCAAAAACAAGATCTGATGTTCCAAATTGGAGAAAGGGTGTTTCGCAAAATATTCAAAAGGACAATGATCCTAATGGTATGAAGGAGAAAGATGCTCCTGCGAAACCCAACTCTAAATGGGTCCCGAAGTCCTCCATAGCCAAGAAGGGACCAAAAGTTAGTCACAAGAATGACTCTCAGCTGTTAATTGTTGGTGACAATAATTACAAGAGTATTCTTGAAAGACTAAGAAAGGCATCATGTCTGAAATCTCTTGTACTAGTGAACGTTGTGATAGTGACACTCTTCATCACAAGTCAAAAAGGAAAAACAAGAGATGGAGCAAGAGAAAACAAACCAAGCAAGAGGTCAAGAATGATGAGTCTGTCTTAGTCACTCATGACGAACAAGACAAGGCTCAACTTAACACAACCTAGTTATGTTAGAATGTGCATACTCACCTTAGTGCTCAATCTTTTTAAAGGTGAGAAAGCACATGAAAAAACTGAGCACATGATCTCTCGATTATTTTATGACTAATTAACATCTTTAGGGAGATTTATTTTCTATACTCATACCTTCTTTATCTATTTTTGAGATTTTGATAGAAACGGTAATTGTGAGTTGATGATATTGATATCTACTGATCATATTTGTGTAGCTCTTGTTTTTACGGTTAAAACGAGCCAAAAATCACTAAATTCGGACATCGTATGCAAAAGTTATGTCAAAAAACATTTTAGTATTGTGATTATTCATTAGCAACACATGGGTACTGATCCTAGTGAGAGGTGCAATACGAAGGAGTGTAAAACCTGCTTTTGCATATAACTTCTTCGTCCGAACTCGGAATAACCTCATTCTTTTTGCGTTGGTTTCGTAATTCAATTTCCTACAATACTAAGGTAATTGCAATTCTTGATTTCATGTTGAATATTTATGGTGTATTGCAAATTGATTTATGAGATGTATGTTTTCGGTTTTATAACCTTGATATTCGATCTCATAATGTTGTGAACCCTTATGGTTTGGGTGACTTTTTGATTTAGAAGGATTAAGTTATAGCCCATGTTGGTAGGATTTATCAAAGGATCATGAGCGGTTCTAATAGAAACAATATGTGAAAAAGTCACAATATGTTGAATCAGTTTTTGTTTAGCATAAAAGCATATGTGTTTCGAGGGTTTTCAACTTTTGCTTGCAATAGTTAAAAACCGGTTTCAACCTTCTCCGTAAAGTTTGGTTGTTGTTATTCTTTTGTTTTGCATAAGGATGACAACATAATGATATTTCGATATCAATTCTCTCTAGAAGAAGATGCAAACATATTGGAGAAGAGGATGCGAAATCTGAGGTAACGAGTTTGTTAGTTAATCGTTTTCCTGTTTAAGAAAAGTCTAATTTTATTTCATATATTTATTGCTTTTGCTTAACTAAATTTCTAAGACAATTGATGTTTTATTCCATTATGTGTGTATGTATGTGTGTGTGATTCAATTGGTTCCGGTTAAGAAAAACTATTGTTATCTTGCTTTATTGTGTGGTATCAATCGTTAATTAGGCTTACAAAATTTCTGTGCAATTGCGGTGCTTTAATGTATATGTTGTTTCAATTGCTTCCGGTTGAGGTGAATAATTATGCAAGTTGATTTATTTTGGTTTGTATGAATTGTTTATGGCTTAACGAAAGAAAGGTTTACGGGATGAATTGTTTAGTCGAATTCGATTCCGGATAAGAGAAACTAAGTTAATTCTGATCTTAGTTAGACTTATCAAAGTGGAGGTTTCGGTTATTCAAGTCTAATCGAATGCCTTAACAAGAAATGCTAGTTAACTAACGTAGTACTTGTCTTGTTTAAAAGTTAAAGGTATAAGCTATATGGATAACTAGAACCTGATGAGAAAAATAGAGTTATCTTTATTTTGGTCTTATCGAACAAGCGATTGTATTTGTACAATCGGTTTAGCAAAGGAACTAAAGTTCTTAGTTGATTTTTGGTTTGCTAAACTATTAGGAAAATTTCTTGCAATTGTTTCCTTGATAACATATCAAAACATAATTACTTTGTAGTTTCGGTTTTGATATTGGTTATCAAAATGGCGTGTGGAACCTCGTGCTTAACTCTATAGGTTGCAAGTCTATTTTGAGATTTGTAAGATCCTTTCGGTTTGTCCTTTATTTTTCGTTTCTTTGTCAATTTGTCACAAAAAGGGGAGAAATATATGGAGTAAACAAGTGATACTGGTATTTATTTATATTGATTGGTATCACTAAGGGAAAGGACAATTGTGCTTAAATGTTTATCTAACGAAAGAGTAAAAGCATAGACTAAGGGGGAGTAACATATCATATGATAATTGTAGAATATGGACTACAAGGGAATAAAAAAAACGTGTGGATTGATAAAATATACCTATCTTACCTTTAGGGGGGGGGGTATTAGCTTTGTTATTATAATGTCAACATCGGCATTTATGGATTGAATGTATACAGGTTATTGCGTTGTTGAATTCGGGAATCAAGCGTATGTGTAATAAATTCTTGTAATTTGTTTATCCATATGATGTAAGAGTTTTGTCACTAAAATTGACAAAGGGGGAGATTGTTAGAGCATAGCTAGGTCGAACCCACCAAGCGTTGGTATGTCAAGTTTGGTTGTCATATTTTAGCGAGCCAAAACTCATTTTAAGAGTCGCTTGATTATGTACTAGAGTCAACTTCGTATAGGTTAGCTTGAAAGTATTAGGATATGAGACATTACAAGTATTGCAAAGACTTGAAGAAGTGAAGAAGTAAGGAGCTACAACGACAACATAATCCTTCCACTTGAGGTTAGTGATATTTGACTTGAACTGTTTCATTCCCTAACGTATCTTTCAAGTCGTGCATATTGAAAAAAAAAATCGAAGCATGAATGACACTCTAGTTAGACATAGTATTAAGGAATACAATACGAGGCTTATTGCTTAACCTTTAAACTTTGTAGATAAGACATCGACATAATCGTTTGAATGCTATTGTGATTATGTATGGGTAGAAGGTGAATATTTCATCCTAGGAAACAATGTTTTTCATTTATTTTAAGGAAGTAAATTCATGAACTTGTTTTGTGAATCGAAAAGGAAATCGCCAGGCATGATTGGTATTGTTATTCATTGCATATCTTGTGAACAACCAATATGTGTGATTAATATAACCGCTCATGACTTGTTTATGTTCTTGGTAAAACTATTCACAAAGGCCTGACTTTTGTATTGGTATGACTTTTATTAGTGAAACCGATCTTAAGTAATTACCTGAGATGGTATGATTGATTTTGTTATTTTGTGTATGATCGACTCTGGGTAAAGGGAAACCAATCCTAGTAAGAGGTGCAACACGTCACAAAGGGGAATCAATCCTTGTATGAGGTGCAACAAGTTTTAGCAGAAAGAGGAATCAATCCTATAGACATGTGCAACACGTTTTTAGGCAAAGGGGAACCGATCCTATGGACTTGTGCATCAAGTACAAGTTAGATACCATATATATATGGGGAACCGATCCTAGTACCTAGTCAACCGAATTTTTGGAAAGCTAGTGTGACTATGCACAGTACTGATAGACGCATTTATGTGTCTAATTTGTCCTCAATGTTTCGTATTGTTAATACTCGTTTTTGTCCTTATTATGGTGTTTAGTGTGTTTGTAGGTATTTTTTGGAAATAAAAATTGTTGGAAAATTCAGCTCGAAAAATTGCTCGGAACACCCCTGGAGGACATTTGCTATTCGGACCCCTGCTTTGGATAAGGGGCACCTCAATTGGACACCTGCTATTTACACCCCAGCAGTGGTTAAGGGCTAACCTTCTTCTCACTCGTGAAGAACATTTTTGGCGGGAAGATAGTTTTTGAAAACTCGAAGTTTGTTGCTTTGAGTTTGGAGGAGTTTTAGCGAGATTAAAACGCTGAAATTTATTGGGAAGGCTTCTTTGGTCTTAACATGACTCATTTGGGTCTTTGGTTCGACCAAGTTTGTTGGATAACCCCGGTTGAAGAAAACAGAGCATAAGAGTTTCACGGGAATAGTTCACTCATTCCCGTGTTTCTTTATGGTTGGCCTGTGCTTGTAGGAGGGTTGAGGATTTTTGGTAACTTTATGGAGCGTGTTAACCAGCTACAAACGCGTGAAGAGTTAAATCAGAGAAGAAAATATTCCCGAAAATATTTTCTTCAACACCGAGTAAATGAGAATTATTCTGGAGTTAATGGCGAGATTTTGTGATGCTGTTGGGTATAAAAAGGGAGCTGCGGACTCATAGAAGTGATACGGATAGTTTGGGTAGAGTTTGGGAGACGTACAGAGTCGGAAAATCAAGTTACAGAATATCTACATGCTGCTGCATGAGCTGAAGAACACGAAGAATAGACAGCCAAAGACCGTCGTTCTTCAACAGTGACAACGACTAACATCCGTGGGTCGTAATACGGAAGACAGTCTTAAAATCAATAGCGGCAGCTTTTCTTTATTGTTCTCTGTAATAGTGTTTGCAACAGTTATAAACGTTGCAAACATCCGATTTTCATCATTTTCTCCTTTTCATCATTTGTAAACACCTTTTTGAGCAATGAAAAAATCCTTTGAGAGTGTTTTTACCATGCGGAGCTAGAACCCATCACTGGGACGACGGAGGAAGCTATTTTGCACCCATGTGGTAATTCTATTTAATTCCTTTATGACTATTTGCACTATTATAATCGATTTATGATTTTTCTTGATTATTTGTGAATTCGTTAGATGTCGCATGCTTAGTCTTAGGTACTTTAGATGCGCCATGCTTGTGAATTACATATAATTCTTTATAAAATCTACCTTGGCAAAGAATTAGAGTCGACGTTTGTTACTTTATGAGCCTTAATTGTCCGGAATTAATAGATGAACCGCATGAATGTGAGAATTGGTGGAATCCCGAGTCCCAGTAACTCTCTTCGTCTTGTGACATAAATTGTATATTTTCTCTATTTTTATTATTTTTTTTATTAAATCCTAGAATCAATTTCAACAAGTCCGAGTGAACGACAACCTTACTACCACTTTCTACAACATTATTGAGTCACATCAAGTACTCACATGGAGGTAGAACCGAAACTTGTTTTGGTAGAACCGTGAAACCCATGATTTGTGATTGAGTGTTCTTGATCAATCACATAGTTCTTGAAAGTCAGATGAACCAATTATAAACTTGTTTGGAAGTATGGAAAATCGGTTTCAAGGTTGTAAGTATGAAAGAGGACTTACAAAGTAAGGATGTCGACATACTTTGAACATGTGCAGTAACGCTAATCTTTAATTGTTCAAAGTTATTCCTTAATAGCTAAAGGAAGAAAATCCCGGATCGAATAAAATAAATTGAAAATCTTTTATTTAAGGTTTTTAATTTTATTTTAGGAAAATGAAAATTAGTAATGTGCATTTACTAGTTGGACATTTTCCAAGAGATTTTCGATCATTATTTGGACAAAGCATTTCAGTGGAATTATGGAAACCGAATTTGGAATATATTGCATATCTTGAGAATATTTTCGGTTTTGGAAATTCCTTGGTGTCCAAACTTCGTTGGTCTATAAATATGAAAGTTTGCATTTCAAGAAAACTAATCCTTCGTATAAACAAGAATTACCTCGGTTGTCTGTATATCGGTGAAGACGCCTATTCAGAGAGGAGAGTAACCTAATTAGGAGAAATCTCTTACGGCCGCTCAGTTTAAAGACTTTTTTGGGATTGAGAAGCTTTATTAGTACCGTTGGTGGGAAACTTGATAATTGCGGTTTATCTTTTGTTTTCGATTGATTTGATTGACTAACGGTGGTTGAACTTTGATTGCACCTAGTTTGTTTATGCTTGAGAATCTTCTTCCGATATAAGATTCACTCAAACTAGATCGAAGTTTCGACGGGGATCTTTAGACTGTTTGTAGTTCTAAAGACGTCTTGTGATAATCCATTGTTAACAGACTATGTTCTGTGCGTGATTGATCACAAGAGATTTAAGTTGATTGTGTGCAGGTGTTTATTGAAGATCTGAGAAGATTTGAAGACAAAGAAGATTTTGAAGACTTCTGATTTGGGATTCATAATCTTTGGTGTGCACAATACTTGTTTTGGTATAAAGGATCCAACTGTAATCAGTTTATCCTTGTGGTAGATTATATTAATTAGTTGTGTAGATCTGCATCAATACAATTCTTTGTGATTAAAAGTATTGATTGCAAAATCTTAACAATTACTTCGGTAGTTGATAATAAGATAGATCTAAGAACCTGACGAAGGAGTTTATTGAGATAAATAGAAGAGCCTTTGTCGAAGTCACATCACTTGGTTGAAAAGAGTTTCTACCAAATAGATTTGTTGTTCCTTACTGTTTGGAATACGAACCAAAGGAATTGTTCCAAGTACGTGACTTATTCATTAGTTGGAGGCGTGGGAATACAGACGGAACTAGGTTAACTATATGTTTACTTGCTTGGTCTCAACTACACGAAGTTGGTTTGATTTTGTATAGCGGCTTAATCCTGAGAGTATTCAATTCTGGATAAGGTCCCGGGGTTTTTCTGCATTTATGGTTTCCTCGTTAATAAAATCTTGCTGTGTCTTTTACTTTTGTATTTCCGCAGTTATAAATTATTATAATTAGAAGTAAAATACACAAACGTGAATTCATATTTACTTGATAAGTAATCCTATTGTGTTTGGTTAAGTCCGAACCTTTTTATCAAGTAAACATACTTCGTTGTTGTATTGTCTCGATCTCGTATGCATAGACGATCACACGAAGTGTGAACCGATTTGTTGTATTGTCTCGACTCAGTCTATATACAATCACTTTCGGAGAAAGTACTTATAGGTGGAAAAGTTTTAGATTGAGGTGTATTTGGGTACCCTCGTCTTTTCAGATTGAATTTGAGTACTCCTCCCATCTTCGTTTATTAGTTTTCCTTGCCATGATTGCAGCATGTTTCCCATCTTATCTAAAGCTTCCTCTAGACATTGTTGTTTGTTTCTGCCAATGAAAACATTAATACCTAAATATGTTAGAGCATGGCTCGGTTGAACCCACCAAGCGTTGGTATGTCAAGTTTGGTTGTCATATTTTAGTGAATCAAAACTCATGTTAAGAGTCGCTTGATTATGTACTAGAGTTAAACTTAGTATTGGTGTTTATGGGTGAAAACTACTCCTGCAGAATTTGGTAATTTGGGGTGTGGATGAGGAATGAATTTAAACCTTAAACAAATACACTGCGCGGTGAGTGCTTGTAGATTCGAGAAATCAATCTGTGCAAGTCCGGCCTAAACCAAGAAATGGACGTTCCAGACTTGTTTCGGTCACAAAGTGAAGGAGATGGGGTTGATCTTAGGGAGGGAAGTGAAGAAGGTGTTGAAAATGTGAAGGTGTAGACTTGCTTATGACTTGTAACAGGAAAGTGAACAAACTTACGATTGGTGTAAGCAGGCTCTGGTGTTTTCTTATTGTTTTTCTCTATTGTTTGGAAATAGGGCGGAGAACCTATTTATACAAGTCATTGAGTCTTATTCACGTCTCTCATGGGAAGTGGAGGAAGTGGAGTAATGGAGTAGTGGAGTTGTGCGTTGGTGATACACGACCAGCCTTGCCCACTTCTCTTGTTCATCTCTAACCGTCCATAACTTCCTAACACGTTCTTGTGATGGCGCGTTGCACGCTGCACGGTGTAAACCGCCAGACCAATACCCCAGTATGTATCCCCAAGTTTGTGACATGATTGATGTCTGGAATGTGTGGATCGTGGATCCACGAAAGATAGCATGTAATGCTGAATTGAATAACTGCGTTATTCAGGAAGTCGATACTTGTGAAGTATCGTGTGTATTTTATGTGTACTCGCATCATGGTGTGGTAAAGTGATGGGTAATGACACCTCACTAACCAATTAACGCCCGACTGGGTGTATAACCAAGTCGGGTGAAGTTGGACGGATGAGATGATCTTTGAGACACTCATCTGCGACCGTTGATGAAGTTAGGGTTTTGAAGAGGTGCACAGGCATCACTCTTCAGCTTGGTCGAAACCAAGCATGGGATACAACTTTGGCCTAACCGACCATACATGCGTGTAGATGGCATGATGGTGTAGGTGCCTATACCCCATTACCTCATGAAAGTATGATCTGGGTCACTCAATTCATCCGGTGAAATCGAGTGGTCGAGATCGATTTGCGATAAAAAACTAGTGCCACAAGGGCCGCACGTCACGCCCTCTTCAGGCGCACGTTCCAAGACGACCAATCTTGGTCGGTCTTGGCCGATTGGCCTGGTGTGAAGGTGGTAGGCTGATGTTTACGCCTATACCTGAATATCCCATGAAAACGTGATCTGAGCCATCCAAATCGTCCGGTGAAGTTGAGTGGTCGAGATCAGTTTGCGGTTTGGGAGGTGTGACCACGCTAGTTTGAGCGTGCGTTTTGGATTAGCCAGGCATGATATGCCTTGGCCGATCGGGTTAGGGAATAGATGGGTCCACGGTGGTCATGCTGGTATGATCGGACCTGATTAATCTAATCTTGGACCCTCCATTCATGCCGGAGAAGATGGACGCTCGTGATGCTCAAAACCCTAATTTTGGGTTTCAAAGCCGTGCGTCATCTCTTGTTTGGGCGACGATTTTATCACGACCAAACATGGTTGGTCTTGACCGATTGGTCAAGTGTGTAGGCGGGCCCACGGTGATCGTGTTGACATGCTCTGGGCCCTTTGAATCTACATCTACACCCTCCATCTATACCGCGAAGATGGATGGTTGAGACTCATTTTGCGACACATGTAATATGCCGCAAACCCAAATTTAGGGTTTTCCGTCCATAATGCTTGGTATGAACGTTTTTTGGCAAGCTAGGCCAATGGTCGACCGTGCGGGTTCCGCATTGGTTTGGCATTGGATATTCCATACCTGCTTGGGGGTGATGGAATTGATCTGGGTCATCCAATCATGCTTATGGAGTTGGATGATCGCGATCATATCCGACCGATATCTGGTCAGTCCGGATGCTCAATCGAGCTAGTATAACACACCGAGAGGGGCTCAATCGGGCTAGTATAACACACCGAGAGTCACCAGTACGGGTATTTCGTACATGGTTTCATTATAGTGCTTGGAGGTTCGTGTTACTCAGTAAGAGTAACACTCTACCGTCATGCCACACCGATAATGAGTACCGGAAATACAAGGCTGATTAGAAATTCACAGGATGGGATTGTTGCCACATGCTCCAACCGGGAGGAATTTCATGTATTCACAGAATGGGATTGTTGCCACATGCTCCATTCTTGGTGAATTAAGTGAGGGAGTATCCAACACTTATTAATGGCTTTATCTTTTACAAGATGTCAGCGCATAATTTTTTCTGGTTTTTTACAATTTTAACCTCTAATGAAAATCCACCATCAACATTAAGTCCCCTGCCTAGAACACAATGGTTACACTATTGTGGGGTAGGCATGAGATGGTGACAGTTAAAGATAAAACTTATGAGACAAAGTTAGATGTTACCAGGAGAGACGGGTCATCCTGTCCTTGGAGTATGTCACGTTCAAAAGGCATATAGGAGAGCGTTCTCCTAGTATGATGTCGGTCTTGCATGCTTCGATCGACCTTGCTATGCCTGCTTTGGTCGAGGGCCCGCTCCGTGCTTGCTCCGTTTGAATGTCGGTCTTGCCAGATCGACCTTGCTATGCCTGATTAGGTCGAGGGGCTATTGCGCCGCTTCGCTCGATCGTGGGGTTGTGCCTAATCGACGGATCGTTGCGCCGCTTCGTTCGTGGGGCCACGCTACCGCTGATCGAACGTTGGCTTGAATTTCGTGAACATGATTCCCATGACATAAGAGAACCGTGTTGTGCAAATAAATATGGTCCCGCCATATATGCTTGATTGAACGTGGGTCCCATATCGTGTATGCCTGACTGAATGTCACCTTTATACCAGCCTCGTGCCCTTGACCAACACCGGTCTTGAAACTTGAGCAATACCGGACTTGTGACTTGATCAATACCAGACTTGAAGCTTGAGCAATATCGGACTTGTGACTTGATCAATACCAGACTTGAAACTTGACCAATACCAGACTTGAAACTTGAGTGATACCGGACTCGTGATCAATACCGGACTTGAAGCTTGAGCAATACCGGACTTGTGACTTGATCAATACCAGACTTGAAGCTTGAGCAATATCGGACTTGTGACTTGATCAATACCAGACTTGAAACTTGACCAATACCAGACTTGAAACTTGAGTGATACCGGACTCGTGATCAATACCGGACTTGAAGCTTGAGCAATACCGGACTTGTGACTTGATCAATGCCGGTGTTTAGACCCAATACCAGCCTTGTGTACTTCAACATGAATGTGTGTTCTGTCGTGTGTGACTACACATCTCACGCGTTTTTATACAAGTACTGACTCATGTCTTTTATTGTAGAATGAAGAAAAGAACTCATGTTGGGATGTCTTCTGGGGATAATGCTGGTGCCAAGTCAGGAGGTGTTGACAGCTTCGAAGATATGCCGAACATTGATGATGAGTTGTTCACCGCGCCCTTTCAACTATATGAAAATATTCGTTTCACAAGATAACCCTTCTCCTATCGACTTCAAGGTTTTTCATGCTCCGCTGGGTCCTCATGAAGGATGGATGAGACGTATGTTGAGCAATGAGTACATCAAAGATAACTTGACCAGAGCATATTATTGATGTAGCTTGAGTGTTGAAACGACTATAGAGGATGTTAAAGTGGCTTCTGGTACGAACGTTGAGGTGGATCCTGGAGAGAGTGTTGAAGCAGGATTCTGAAGCGAACAGGGGTCCCGGAGAGAGCATTGAGGCGGCTCTTGAATAGACCATTGAAGCAGCTTCTGCTGGAGGGAGCGTTAAAGTGGCTTCCTCTTCAGTTCGATTTACCCTTGCGAATTCCATGATTCTTGACTGACCATCTTTCTCGTGTTGAAGAAGTCCTTGACTGACGGTGAAGGAACTTCATGCTGAGACTCAGTCCCCAAGCGTGGTTTACATGGTTTGTTCGTAGTGGTTGTTTTCGAGCCAGATATGGAATATCTTGGACATTGTTTCATCATTGTAGGAGTCGTGCATGTGGTACTGGAGTTGGAGTTGACGGACGCGCAGGATGTTGTATCTCGGTGGTTTTCCTCTTACTGCTTCAGTGGAACCGCTACGTAAGGTCAAGGTTGTATCGCCTGTTGGTGAGATATATGTCCCTACAAACATTATGAGGCTCCTCATTACCGGCAGGCCTGTTTCTTTCTATCAGGGCATATGTTGTTGTAGATGAGCATTCAAAAGCTCCAGAGGATGACCAAAAGCGCGGATTCTCCAACATAGCATGATAGACATGTACCACTGTCTGATAAAGTGACTCGCCCGGATCTTGTTCGACCACTGTCTGATAGAGTGACTCGCCCGGATCTTGCTCGATATGACGCGTGGAAATCGTTATCTTCTTGAGGCTGCTCCCTTGAGGTATTGGCTCCAGTGGAAGATTGCCGTCATAGAGCGTTGATACGTTGCACCGGTATTCTTTAAACCAAATGGCAGTATGGTATAATAAAAATTTCCGAGAGGAGTTCAAAAGCTATCTTACTTGTGTCATGTTCGTACATCCTTATCTCGGTTGTAGCCGCTACATCCATCCATGGAGGAGAACATGCCGTGTCCATTTGGTTGCATCTACTAACATGTCGATGTTAGGTAGAGGAGGATCGTTTTTGAGCAAAGACTGCTCAAGTATCTCAAGTCTATGCAAGACTATCCGATCCGAACTACAACCGTTTAACCAACTTGGATCCAGGTATGACATGTAGATGATGGGTGACCAATTTTCATCTAAATCCGGCATTTCTTCATATCTTCAAGCGAATATGTCTTGGTAATCTTTGAGAAGTTCCACGAGCTTCGTGCGTTTATCCGTACTCAAGGTTGAGCCGATGGAGATAGGCCTAGGAGATTCCCCAACGATTTCAATCTCATCATTGTGGAGTTGGTGCCATCTTGTGGAGCATCTAGCACTTGCTCTTGTGGTTCGTTGTTGTTGTAGCATTCCATTGGGTGGAGAGACTCGATAACAGTCTCCCCGCTAATTGATAATGGCAAAGTCGGTCAGATACCGTTTTCCCTTTCTCGGGTCATGACTCTCCATAAAAGTTCGTTCCCTCTTCGTGTGAACGTGGGTCGTGGCTTCACATGATGGAGAAGAATGCTTCGTCAGCAAATATGCATCGTGGGTTTTAGCCCTCAATGATGCAATCCGGTCTTCTTCCTGAATTGACGCCCACGTGGGGAGTGGGACGCAACAAACTTGTCAGATTCTTTCCGCGGAGCTTCTCCCGTATGTGCTGGTTTGGTTTCCCTAGAAGTCCGTCATTGTGGTAGGCTTCCGTACGACCTTTCCTGGGAGAACCTTGGATGTCCTGAGAGTCTTGAGAGTAATGAAGACGCTCCCGTGTATAAGGGTCTTCTTGAACTCGAATCCTTGATGCGTGCGGTGACATGTAGGGCACGGTCGTGACCTTCCTCTCGGCTGATTGCAAGCAAAACGTCTCCGCGCACCGATTCTTCGAGAGGTGTGAAAGTTCGCATAAACTTTCCACTAGAGAAACCGCTTCCCGATCCACCTAGCCTCCGGTTCATAGTGAAACTATTGACTTGAGTAGAATCGTTGTGAGGATCAGTCCCAAAGTGTAGGAGTCTCCATGACAAGACCGCTCATATCTGATGTCACTTCTTTGATCAGGTCCATGGAGGTCCGCGCCGCTGAAGTACCTTCTCCGGTGCGTTGAATGCGTTCCTTTTTTTTTTTTGCTCCAGGGGCTGTCACGGCTCTTGTGGAAATCGATCAGTTAATGTCTTAAGAAAAGTGAGTACCTCTTTCTGAGTTGCGACCATATCCGTTTGAGTCTTAGCAAGAACTTCCTGCTTCTCCATCAAGTCTACAATGGTAATGGGGGATGGTCCTCCTCTCGTCCCTCCGGCTCCTCGTCCTGATGAAGGAGTGGAAGTTGTTGCTCCGGTGACTACCAGAGGTGTTACACTTGATGAGATGCCAGGATTTGCGGCTGCTCCGGCTCTGGTGATGGGAGGTGTTGTAATATCACTGCTGAGTGATCGAATTGAACGTTCCCATCCTCTGTACTCACGTGTTCCTTGATTGATCTCTCCTTCCTCAAGCATTTCTTCACTTAGTTGAAAGGTCGATGATTGATTGAAAGTCTTCCGAGCTTCGACAAGGGTCTTGAGATATAAATCTTCCAGCAGGGATCCGTAAGTTGCAGTCTCCATTTCTTTATCCGGTAGACGTTGTAGTACTCCGGACAAGTCCTTTCCTCTGTGGAGTTGCCTCGGTTCTTCATTGTTGACTGGACCATGTTGTTCGTCTCTCCTGAGTCCCCTGTGATTACGCGCTCTTTTTGCATCTCCACCGGTAAAGGTGTGACTCCTGACTAAGGATCCAACGTTTCTTGCACCGTTTGAGTAGATGCATGCCGACCCTTCTTGTAATTGCACTGTTATATCATTCAAAAGGCGGAATGTCTCGCTCTCGTCTTCTAGTGATACCGGCTTGATTTGCCAAGACATCCTCCAAAGATTCTAGCTACACTTCCCATGATATCGAACCACCCGTGGTCTCCGAGTGAGGATACATCGCGAGATGAAAACTGAAGAATTGAGAATTCAATTTTTGTAACCGAGAAATCAACCTCCCACCGTGGTCGCCAATTGTTTATGGGTGAAAACTACTCCTGCAGAATTTGGTAATTTGGGGTGTGGATGAGGAATGAATTTAAACCTTAAACAAATGCACTGCGCGGTGAGTGCTTGTAGATTCGAGAGATCAATCTGTGCAAGTCCGGCCTAAACCAAGAAATGGCCGTTCCATACTTGTTTCGGTCACAAAGTGAAGGAGATGGGGTTGATCTTAGAGAGGGAAGCGAAGAAGGTGTTGAGAATGTGAAGGTGTAGACTTGCTTATGACTTGTAACAGGAAAGTGAACAAACTTACGATTGGTGTAAGCAGTGTGCTCGGTGTTTTCTTGTTGTTTTTCTCTCGTTGTTTGGAAATAGGGCTGAGAACCTATTTATACAAGTCATTGAGTCTTATTCACGTCTCTCTGGGAAGTGGAGGAAGTGGAGTGATGGAGTAGTGGAGTTGTGCGTTGGTGATACACGACCAGCCTTGCCCACTTCTCCTGTTCATCTCTAACCGTCCATAACTTCCTAACACGTTCTTGTGATGGCGCGTTGCACGCCGCACGTCGTAAACCGCCGCACCAATACCCCCAAAGATGTATCCCCCAAGTTTGTGACATGATTGATGTCCTGGAATGTGTGGATCGTGGATCCACGAAAGATAACATGTAATTTTGAGTTGAATAACTGCGTTATTTAGGAAGTCGATACTTGTGAAGTATCGTGTGTATTTTATGCAGGTACTGCATCATGGTGTGGTAAAGTGATGGGTAATGACACCTCACTAACCAATTAACTCCCGACTGGGCTGTATAACCAAGTCGGGTGAAGTTGGACGGATGAGATGATCTTTGAGACACTCATCTCGCGACCGTTGATGAAGTTAGGTTTTGAAGAGGTGCGCAGTATCACTCTTGCCTTGGTCGAAACCAAGCATGGGATACAACTTTGGCCTAACCGACCATACATGCGTGTAGATGGCATGATGGTGTAGGCGCCTATACCCCATTACCTCATGAAAGTATGATCCGGGTCACTCAATTCATCCGGTGAAATCGAGTGGTCGAGATCGATTTGCGACAAAAACTAGTGCCGCAAGGGCCGCACGTCACGCCCTCTTCAGCACACGTTCCAAGACGACCAATCTTGGTCGGTCTTGGCCGATTGGCCTGGTGTGAAGGTGGTAGGCTGATGTTTACGCCTATACCTGAATATCCCATGAAAACGTGATCCGAGCCATCCAAATCGTCCTGAAGTTGAGTGGTCGAGATCTGGTTTGCGGTTTGGGAGGTGTGACCACGCTAGTTTGAGCGTGCGTTTTGGATTAGCCAGTGCATGATATGCCTTGGCCGATCGGGTTAGGGAATAGATGGGTCCACGGTGGTCATGCCGGTATGACCGGACTCGCTTAATCTAATCTTGGACCCTCCATTCATGCCGGAGAAGATGGACGCTCGTGATGCTCAAAACCCTAATTTTGGGTTTCAAAGCCGTGCGTCATCTCTTGTTTGGGCGACGATTTTGTCACGACCAAACATGGTTGGTCTTGACCGATTGGTCAAGTGTGTAAAGTGCCCACGGTGATCGTGTTGACATGCTCGGGGCCCTTTGAATCTACATCTACACCCTCCATCTATACCTGCGAAGATGGATGGTTGAGACTGTTTTGCGACACATGTAATATGCCGCAAACCCTAATTGAGGTTTTCCGTCCATAATGCTTGGTATGAACGTTTTTTGGCAAGCTAGGCCAATGGCCGACCGTGCGGGTTCCGCATTGGTTTGGAAAAGGATATTCCATACCGCTTGGGGGTGATGGAATTGATCCGGGTCATCCAATCATGCTTATGGAGTTGGATGATCTGCGATCATATCCGACCGAGCACGGTCAGTCCGGATGCTCAATCGGGCTAGTATAACACACCGAGAGGGGCTCAATCGGGCTAGTATAACACACCGAGAGTCACCAGACGGTATTTCGTACATGGTTTCATTATAGTGCTTGGAGGTTCGTGTTACTCGTAAGAGTAACACTACCGTCATGCCACACCGATAATGAGTACTCGGAAATACAAGGCTGATTAGAAATTCACGGGATGGGATTGTTGCCACATGCTCCAACCCGGAGGAATTTCATGTATTCACGTAATGGGATTGTTGCCACATGCTCCATTCTTGGTGAATTAAGTGAGGGAGTATCCAACACTTATTAATGGCTTTATCTTTTACAAGATGTCAGCGCATAATTTTTTCTGGTTTTTTACAATTTTAACCTCAAATGAAAATCCACCATCAACAATTGGTTAGCTTGAAAGTATTAGGATATGAGACATTACAAGTATTGCGAAGACTTGAAAATGTGAAGAAGCAAGGAGCTACAACGACAACAATCATCCTTCCACTTGAGGTTAGTGATATTTGACTTGAACTATTTCATTCCCTAACGTATCTTTCAAGTCGTGCATATTGAAAACATAACTGCGAAACATATTTGAACTCTAGATAGACATAGTATTAAGGAATACAATACGAGGTTTATTGCTTAACCATTAAACTTTGTAGATAAGACATCGCCATAATCATTTGAATGCTATTGTGATTATGTATGGGTATGAGGTGAGGATTTCATCCTAGGGAACAATGTTTACATGTGTTCTAAGGAAGTAAGTTCATAAACTTGTTTGTGGACCGAAAAGCAAATTGCCAGGTGTTATTGGTTTTGTTATTCATTGCATATCTTATGAACAACCAATATGTGTGATAGAGTATAACCGCTCACAACATGTTGTGTTCTTGGTAGAACTGTTCACAAAGGCCTGACTTATGTATTGGTATAACTTTTATTAGTAAAACCGATCTTAAGTAATCACCTGTGGTATGATCGGATTTTGTATGTCGATCCTTGTAAGGGAAAGGGAACCGATCCTAGTAAGGGGTGCAGTACATCAAAGGGAACCGATCCTTGTATGGGGTGCAACAAGGTTTATAGCAGAAAGGGGAACCAATCCTATAGACATGTGCAACACATATAAGTTAGATACCATATATATGTGAGGAACCGATCCTAGTACCTAGTCAACCGAACTTTTGGGAAGCTAGTGTGACTATGCACAATACTCACATGAAGGTAGAACCGAAACTTGTTTTGGTAGAACCGTAAACCCATGATTGTGATTGGATATTGGTTTGATCAATCACATAGTTCTTGAAAGTCAGATGAACCAATTCTAAACTTGTTTGGAAGTGTGGCAAATCGGTTTAAAGGTTGTAAGTGTGAAAGAGAACTTACAAAGTTAAGATGTCGACAAACTTTGAACACGTCTCGTGAATGTTTATTTCTATAATTGTTCAAAGATATTCCTTAACGGCTAAGGGAAGAGAATCCTAGGATCGAAACATAAGTAAGTTAAGAATCTTTTAGTTAAGGTTATTAATTTCATTTTGTAGGGAAATTACAGAATTAGTAATGTGCAATTTACTAATTAGATTTTTCGAGAGATTTCGATCGTTATTTTTGGACAGAACATTTCCAGAAATTATGAAAACTGAATATGTGCTTTTATGAATATCTTGAGAATATTTTCGGTTTTGGAAATTCCTTGGTGTCCAAACTTCCTTGTCTATAAATACACGAAGTTTGCCTTTCTAGCAAACTAATCCTTCGTAACAACAGATTTACTATTTTGTTGTTGTTACTGGTGTAGCCGCCTATTCGGAGAGGAGAGTAACTTAATTAGGCGAAATCTCTTACGGCCGCTCAATTTAAAGTCTTCTTTGGTATTGATAAGCTCTAGCGCGACCCGTTGGTGGGAAACTAGATAATTGCGATTTATCTTTGTTTTCGATTGATTTGATTGACTAACGGTGGTTGAAATCTGATTGCACCTAGTTTGTTTATTCTTGAGAATCTTCTCTTCTGATATAAGATTCACTCAAACTAGTTCAGAGTTTCGACAGGGATCTTTAGACTATTGTTAATTCTAAAGACGATCTTGTGATAATCCATTGTTACTGAGACTCGTTTATGCGTGATTGATCACAAGAGATTCAAGTGATTGTGTGCAGGTTTTTATTGAAGATTTAAGAAGATTTAAAGACAAAGAAAATATTGAAGATCTGACTTGGGTTTTATAATCTTTGGTGTGCACAATACTTGTTTCGGTAAAAGAGGATCCAATTAATAATCGGTTTATCCTTGTGGTAGATTGGATTGATTAATTGAGTAGATCGGCATCAATATGTTTCCTTGTGATTAAAGGTATTGATTGGCTTAATCTTAAACGATTACGTTTGGGTGATTGAACATAAGATAGATCTAAGGACCCGACGAAGGAGTTTATGTTAAGATAAACAGAAGAGCCTTTGTCCTACTCATATCACTTGGTTGAATAGAGTTGATACCAAACAGATTTGTTGTTCCTTTACTGTTTGGAATACGAACCAAAGGAATTGTTCCAAGTACGTGACTTATTCACAAGTCGGAGGCGTGGGAATACAGACTTAACTAAGTGAACTATAGGGTTAGTTACTTGGTCTCAACTATACGAAGTTAGGTGTAATTTTGTGTAGCGGCTTAATCCTGAGAGTATTCAATTCTAGACAAGGTCCCGGGGTTTTTCTGCATTTACGGTTTCCTCGTTAACAAAATCTTGCCGTGTCATTTACTTTTATTTTCCGCATTATAATTATTTTATTATAATTAAAGTAATCACACAAACGTTAATTCCTATTTACTTGATAAGCAATCCTATTGTGTTTGGTTAAGTCCGAACCTTTGTATCAAGTAAACATACTTCGTTGTTGTATTGTCTCGATCTCGTATCCATGGACGATCACACGAAGTGTGAACCGATTAGTTGCATTGTCTCGACTCAGTCCATAGACAATCACTTTCGGAGAAAGGACATATAGGTAGGAAAAGTTATAGCTTGAGGTATATTTGGGTACCCTCTCATTTTCAAAATACTTATCTCTAAGGGCATAGTCTTCGTCTTAACCATATTGGATATATTCATTCTTTCATCTTCTTTCAAATTTTTACTGAAATGAATACTTGATTTTGTAGACTGGTCATTTTCCCTGAGACCTGATAGAATTGATTGATGATGTTCATTAAATTGTGTATAGAGTTGTCTGAAGCCTTTGAGAAAAGAATGTAATCATCTCGCAAAAAACCGATGTGAGATTTTTGGACCTTTTTGTTCTTCGGTTGAACTGGAATTATCATTTTATTAACTTCTGCAATTTGGAGCATTCTGCTATGGGCTTCCATACATATAATGAAGATATAAGGAGATTAAGCATCTCCATGCCTTAGACCTCTTGTTGGGGTAAAAGTTTTTGTAGGAGACCCGTTAGGAGGATGGCTATAGAAGAAGTACTTATGCACTGATTTATCATGTGACTCCATTTCTGACTAAAACCCAAAGTCTTCATCACCTTAAGAATAAAATTAACCCCATTTCATCCTATCAAAAGCCTTAGGCATGTCCAATTTTATGGCTATAATTCCTAGCAATATTCTCGTTTTCTTCATATAGTCAACAATCTCATGAGCAATAATAGTATTATCTAAGATATTTCTTCCTGGAACATATGCAGTTTTCCATGGAGATGTAATTTTGTTGAGATATTTCTTGAGTCTGTTTGCCATAAGCTTTGAAATCACCTTATAAGAGATGTTGCACAGACTTATAGGTCTGAAATCTGCAGAAGTTTCTACACATAATTTTGTTGGCACCAACACTAGATAAGTGAAATTCATCTGCTTTAAGATGTATACTGTTCTGAAAAAATGATGCACTATCTCTACCATATCATCAACAATTTTACCCCAACATCTTTGATAAAAGCCTGCGTGAAACCCATCTGGTCCAGGAGCAGCCCAAGAGTTGATTTGAAAGACCACCTGCTTTATTTCCTCCCTGCTAGGGATTCTTGTGAGATCTTTGTTTTCTTCCTGAGTTATGCATGGATCAATAAGAATGGAAATTTATGACTCTTGAGAAGGATTTGTTGAAGTGGTGGTGGATTTGAAATGAGAAAGAATAACCTCTTAAATTTCCTCCCTTGTACTATATACCAGTTGCCTTGATAATCCTTTATTAAATCTATTTGGTTTTTCTTCTTCTAAAATTGACTTTGGCATGAAAAGCTTTAGAATTTCTATCTTGGTTCTGCAAAATTTTCTCCATGGACTGTACGTTGATAAATAATTTCTGATTTAACCTCATACCAATGTTGAAGTTCTTTTTCCTTAGTGATAATTTTAGCTTGATCTGTGTCTCTCCCTTTCTGAAGTTGTTTCAATTGCTCTTGATATCTTGAATTTTGATATCTATCTGACCAAAATTGATCCTTTTACATTCTCTCAGACTCCTCCTAGTATCCATCTGGTTTTTTGTGAGTTGATCTGCTGCTGAACCTGAATGTTTTTATTGTCACATGGATTGAATAATAGGCTTGAATGAAGAGTGTTTTGTCCAAGTTTCATACACTCTTAAAGGTTTATATAAATTCGGAATTTGTGAGTTTGTATTTAAAAGATTCAGAGCATGATCATATCCCAGAGGAAGAAGGTTGTTGACGATGGCATTTTGGAATATTGACATCCATTGATTTGTGGTTAAGGCTCTGTCAAGTATAAATTGAACAAATTTGAAGGATTTTCTGTGACTTGTCCAGGTAAATGGATTTCCTGTAAAAGGGATTTCTTAAAGGCCAAACTGAGATATGGTTTGTTGAATAATGCTTGGTGTTGGAGTAGCATGAGTGAAGGGCTGCTTTTCCTGACTGGATAATGTAATATTTAGATCCCCTATAATAACCCATGGCAGATTCATGTTTTGACCCATTTCTCTAATGATATTCCACTGATGTGTTCTCTCTTTCTTGTAACAAGAAATATACATACAAGTGAGAGCCCATTCAATATTTTTCGGACCTACATGCACAATAAAATTAACCATACTATCTGTGTGATGCATGAATTCTATTTTAAACCTATCCTTCCACAAAACAACTATACCACCTGCTCTAACTTTATTGTTGAAACACCAAACATTTGGATAATTCATAGAACTGAGAAGAGAGTATGCATTTTTTATCTTGTTGCTTAGTTTCTGAGAGAAATATGACATTTGGATTAAATCTATTTATGCAATCTTTTAGATGATTCCTAGTGTTTTCATTACCTAGCCCTTGGACATTCCATGCAAAAATCTTCATTTTATCAGCATTCAAAATTATGAGATAGAATGATCCTAATTAAGCTATAAAATCTTTGTTTATGTGATTGAAGAATCCCTAAATTTGTAAACTAAAACTTAATAAGATAAATTGAAAAGATAAAAGTTCAAGAGTAAAAACCTGGTCTCTTCCTTCTCTGCATGTTGTTCCCCAAAAGCTTGAATTACCTGGTTGTCCCATCCCCAACTTGAGAAAACTTGCAGAAGGATTTATGCGTTTGCTCTCATTGAGTGGCATTATGATAGTTCATTTGATGAGTGGATTCTTCCATATTTTCCTGAGCTTAATTTACACCCTCTGAAGAGTCCATATGAATACTTGCACTGTTGCTGGCTCTTCATATATCTCTAGCTCTCTTAGTTCTTCTAGCTGTTGAAGATTCACCACCTCCTTCAGATTGATAGTATATTGTGGAGACATGATAGCCATCTTTAGGGATTTGGAAATGCTTCTTTTCCATTCTCTTTTTGTTTCGATTCTTCTTTGGAGAAATAAGTATTTTCTCTCCCTAACTGTATTTGGGATTATTTTTCCTTGGGTAAATAGCCTCTCCAAAATCTTCTCCAAATTTAATGATGTACTCACCAATAGTCTGCACATTATCCGCTTTGTCAGCATAATAATTTTTTACATGATACAGAATAAGGCAAGATGGGAAAAGTATCCATGGTTGTTCCTGAAATATATAGGAACCCGCTGAGTACATTTAGCTGCACTTTCTGTAAGAATCCCTCTTAACATTGGATTTGAAACATTGAACTAAATTAATACACTTACTGCATTAATATCAATTGGGTTGCCATCTTCTAGTTCAATCTTGAGAGGATTACCTAGTGTGCTTGCAATTTGATTTTCCACTCCAACATTAAAAAATTCTGGTGACAACTTTTTAATATCAATCCAGAATTGTTGAGTATGGAAATCAAGATCCTCCGAGATAACAGAAGGATTACATTCTCTGAAGACAATCAAATAACCATCAAAACTCCAAGGACCATTTTCTAAAACATAGTTATACTCATCCCAGTCATAGAACAGAAAGATAAACATATTTTTTGCATGACTTCTAGTCTGAAAATGACTATGACCCCAAGTCATTGCCGCTTCTTGTACAACTTTTTCAATACCCATTGAGTGCTCACGCAAAACCTTTCCAATCAAACTAATTTCCCATTTTTTTATTCCTGGGCTGAGCTTGATATGAGGATATCTGATCACTCTTCTAACTTGTTCATCTTCATCTAATTTTGTATTTTTAATTCTCTCAATGATATCATAAACCTCGCCAACTGATTTTCTAGTGGACATTGTAATCAAGAAAAATACAAGCAACACAAGAAAATTGAGAAATTGGTGATAACAATAGTTCTTACCTTTCCTATTTATATTGGTAGTGCATGTATTTTGTTTGCAACGTGTGTAAAGCTTTAGAAAATTTTCACCACTTATTACACAATTTAGTTGATAAATCATCAATCCAAGCTGAGAAAGCATCCACATCCCATAATTCTTATTTCGCTTTTGATCCAACCATCTTTTAAAAAATTCTGATAACTGACTCCATTGATAAAATACATTTCAGTATTCAATTTCTTTTCCATTGCAAAGAACCTTTCTGGGAACGAGACAACCTTTATACAGGGGAACCTTTGGCAGAGTGAAAGACAATGCAACTTAGCAATACCTGCTAGACATGGAAAACCAAACAGAAGCAAAGATTAAATTAAAACATTGAATGGTAAGATTCCAAATTAGGGCAAAGACAAACAAAAGTACCGAGAAAACTTAAAGAAAGACTAGATTAATTATGAAAAGACAACTCAATCAGAAGAATACATGAAGAAAAGATGAAGATTAAGACATGCAAATAAATTCTGAGGATTAAAACTTGAAATACTGAAAATTTTGATGACTCGGAAAGATTGAGTCAATAGCCGTGTTGATCGCCCGAGTCAGGAAAACTGCTTCCAAGTACTTGAAAAATTCATCATAAGTTTTTCTCACTCCCTCCATTTATGGAAAAGAGATACTATGACTAAACTCTCTAATTCGGAGGGAGTATACGTTAGATGGAAAGCTGAATTTGGGTGGACTTACAAAAAAAAAAAAACTTCTAAAGCATGGAGTACTTATTTTTCATGCTTTTTATTTTTTCCCTGAAAAAGAGGCGAACCTCATATATCAGACAATAACTGAGTTGAATCGGATCGGTTACATATTACAGGACTAAAATGGAAAAGAGATGCTATGTTACATCTTACAAGACCGTAGAAGTTTACAATAAAGTTTAAGTTATCCTCATCCAAACTATGATTTCTCCGCACATACATACCACAAAAACCTACCATTACAACCAATATACAACTGATTTTTACGGAAGTAAGTTCAATGTTTCTAGTATTGTTCTTTCTTTTTTTATTTCTCGGAAAAATAATTCATTAACAAGCAAGCATCACAATCAAGCATTTAGAAAACTTGGGGATACATCCAACTATTCACCCAGAAATATTATTCTTTTGAAGTACTTTGCTGCAATATCAGCTACGTTAGTGACGTTTCTTTTTAGAGATTCAACCTTAACATAACCAAAACCAATAAAAATAAATTGACAATCATCTAAAATGGAACCATTGTGCCAATTATATAACTAGTTGTTACTGAGACATGTCATATGTCTAATATTATGATGAATATTACAAAGAAAAATTCAAGCAATATAGAACTTATCGCATAATAGGTTGAGAATCGCAATTGCATATTAAAATCATAAGGAGTCATCAAGTTAGTTTTTAAACTGATCCGCTCGAGTTAACAAAATTGAACTTATATTAACTCCCGTCCATGAACTGATTTATTTTGAGATGTTACTGGATACTTTTTGTTTCGATAGTACATGAAGTTATTTGTTCAGTTCGCAAATGAGTTAATTTTAAGAGGTTTCTGGATACTTTTTGTATTTGAGTACACAAATTGCTTTGGATAGTTCACGAACTTATCAAAATAAAAGGTTCTTGAACTTCGAGACAACAAAATAATCACGAACTATTTTGTACAGTTCAAAAATTGTTTTGGTCTTGAGAGTTATTATACTCCATCTTATGATTGAAGATTCATGAACAACTGAACCACTATTCTTGGGATAACCACTTGGTGCATAACGTTTACCTTTTCTAATATGCGGTTAATATTTTTATTTATGATTCAAGGCAAAATTCTCACCTGCTTACATGATCAATCCATATGGAGAAGTTAAGATTGCTTGGTAAAAAAGTAATCTGTAAACATGGAAAAAAGTTCACGAACTCAGCTTTTTTATAATCTATCTAGCCATGTTCATCATTAAAAATAGAGGACTCTCTGCTGCATACTAGAATCTCATTTCTGGCACTTCTGTGTCCTAGTTGCGGCTAGAGTCATCCTCGAAAGACTTCGATTTCCTATGGTGAAACTGTATTAAGTTAACACTTTTAAAGTCTTCGCTTAGAAATTCGTGAAGCCCGGTCAGACTAAATTTTATCCAATATTTCTTTATTAACCAGATCTTGTTCTCATTGATAATTGTACTTCTCTAAGTATATATTAAGAACAAGATATATAGAAATCACAAATTACTTTTCGTCTTAGACTTTGTGATTCCACAAGGTAAATATCTAAACTCATCTTTGACTTGTTTAGATTTTTCTTGTGAGGTGCAATCAATTAGGCATCTCTGTAACCTTTTGAACAGAGTATTATAATTGTGAGGTCTGCTTGATATCTTATTTACCTTGAAGATCCCTTATAAATAATAAGATATTTGTTAGAGGCAGATTAGTTAAAATTATTCACTTAGGTTGAAGCATACTCTTAGGCCTATAAAGGACGCCATCTAGGAAAATCAAGTGCGTAGAGTCTTGCGAGATCCAAGGAAAGTAAGAAGCACGATTGAAGCTGAACCACTTGTAGGATCGCTTCGGTCTCAACAACATTCCAGTCTAAATTATGATAATAGTCTAGTGTTTGTACTTAGCGGTTTAATACAGTGCGATGCTCAATACTAAAATAGGTCCCGGGTTTTTCTGTACATTGCAGTTTTATTCATTAATAAAAATTATGGTGTCTTGTGTTATTGCTTTTCCATATTAAATTGTTTATAATTATAATAAAAATACCACTGGTACTACGCTAAATAACATAGATAGTTTTTAAGCTGAAACCATACGTTACCTACAAGATTTACTCTTGTGAAGTATCTTGAAATATGGAGTAAAAGACTTTTTCCTGTTGGAATTCAGCTCATATACAGTTAGGGTACATAATTTTTGAGATCGTCCAAGTAAAATTGTTTACAAATCAGGTATAGGATCTCAACTGTTGATTTATACTTAATGATCGTAACAAGTTTATCCATACAGCTTCCCGGACAAAAAATTGGTGGCGTACTTGGTACCCTCTCCTTTTTACAATTAGAGTTGTTCTCAACCTGAAATGCAATAAGTCTTATGAATTTTTCTTGCTAATTCCTAATTTCGAAAACAATCAAGAACAAGCTTGAACTCGAAACATCACATGATAATTGCACAGAGCTAATTTTGTGATAGAATTATTCTTTGTATATCATATAAATCCAACGACATTGTCTCAAAAGAAAGATGGGTATCAAATAATGAGTCAAGTGCGACAGTCAATCTCACTTACCTTTGTTGATGAAATTCTCGAGGATGTCTTCGTGTGATGTTAAGTCTTAAATATTCAAGGATATTCGGTGAATTATGAGACTCAACTACCTAAATATAGTCCTATTCTGAGTATAACTTTAGTAGACTTAAATCAAGAAATAGTTTTGGTCATATAATAGACAACAAGCTTGGCATATCAACACTTGTGGGTCAAACGAGTAGTGCTCTATCAGTATCATTTGACTTATCAGACAGATTCGTGCCATTTAATCATTTTATTTTATTTTATTAATAAAGTTGTTTTTTTATCACTAGTGAGAACACATGTGTGATGCGCATGCTTGCATTGGACTCTTTTAATTAACAATAGAAAATTGAAAACCATAAAAAAATGTTTAGAGATAATAATTTAATATTCTTATTTGCACTCATTATGTAGATAATTCAATGAGCTTTTTTTTTTTTTGAAAGTGAATTCAATGAGCTTTTCAAATACATAAGTTTTATAAAAATTAGATAAAAGATATAAAGATTTGAAATTTATTAATTTATTTTTGAAACACTGTCTTTTTTGTAAATATGTAAAAAATGTTTAATATACATATTTACCTCCAAAGACATATATAGTGGTTTTTGGTTGATTTTGATATGTAATGGTAGTTGCTATAGATGATTGATGTTGGAGGTTATTTTTGTAATATCGCGGTGTTGATAGTGGTTTTTATCTTAGGGTTAAAATTGTAAAACCTTGCATCTGATGTGACGTCACTCTGCGAGGAAACGGAGCCGTGAGTGTTAACCTCTCCACTGGCATATTTATTGAGCCGTTCAATATATTTACATGAAATTTATCTAGACTGGCGCATGTAGTAACCATCCCAGATGTTCTGTAAATTTCGGCGCCTTGCCCATATTCACTTAATATAAGTTTCTTTGAATACTTTTGTTTATGGGTGAAAACTATTTCTGCAGGTTTTGGTAATTTGGGGTGTGTGGATGAGAAATGAATCTAAACCCTAAACAAATGCACTGCACGCCTGTGCTTGTGATTCGAGAAATCAATCTGTATAACTCTGGCCTAAACCAAGAAATGGCCATTCCAGACTTGCTTCGGTCACAAAGTGAAGGAGATGGGGTTGATCTTAGGGAGGGAAGCGAAGAAGGTGTTGAGATTGTGGAGGTGTTGGCTGTTTTATGACTTGTATCAGAAAGATGAACTGGCCTGCAGAATGTAAGCTATCAGTTCTGGTGTTGGGATACGATTGTATCAACACTTGGTTTTCTGTCTTATCTTGTCTTTGGAAATAGGGAGGAGAACTTATTTATACAAGTCATTAAGCCTAACCCACGTCTCTCATGGGAAGTGGAGTGATGGAGTAGTGGAGTTGTGTGTTAGTGTCACACGACCAGTCTTGCCCACTTCTCCCGTCATCACTAACCGTCCATGACTTCCTGACACGTTCTTGTGATGGCGCGTTGTGCGCTGCACGATGTAAACCGCCAGACCAATACCCCAGTAAGTATCCCCAGTTTGTGACACGTTTGATATCTCGAATGTGTGGATCGTGGGACCCACAGAAAGTAGCATGTGATGCTGGATTAAATAACTAAGTTATTTAGGAAGTCGATATTTATGAAATATCGTGTGTATTCTATGCAGGTAACGCATTATTCAGCATGTGTGAAGCATCGTTGTTTTAAGGCTTAACGGATTAAGTCAATTAATTAAGCGTCTTAAAACAGCATCACGTCCAGCCATCTTCGAGTGATCATTTGGAGGTTGTATGGGAAAACCACGCTTTGGCCGATCACTTCATGTGGAAGAGTGGTGGACGGTGATCGTGGTGATACCTTGCTGGTCGCCTAACTCCTGGCCAGGGATTCCTAACCAAGCTGGCGAAGTTGGACGGATGAGATGACTTGCGACCCACATCTGCGACCGTTGGATTAGGGTTTAGGAGGTGCGCAAGCACCCACTTTCAGCTCAATCGAATTCGAGCTTAGAGGGCGATTTTGGAGGGACCGATTGGTCCGGTATGGAGGTGGGCCACCGGTGTTCATGTCCGTGCTGGCTCATCTCGTAGGGGTGCGATCTAAACCACTTGATTCGTCCGGCGAAGAGGAGTGGTCGAGATTAGTTTGCAATTAGAAACCGAAGACCATGCCTAGTTTGGGCGCACGAATCGAGGCGCTCGGCCATGGCCGGCCTTGGTGGATTGGTCACACATGTAGACGGGCCCACGGTGATTGTATTGACATGCTTGGGACCCTTTGAGTCTACATCTACACCCTCCATCTATGCCTGCGAAGATGGATGGTCGTGACTGATTTGCGACACATGTGATATGCCACAAACCCTAATTAGGGTTTCATGTCCACGCTACTTTGGCTGGACGAATTGGCAAGCTACGCTCTTCTTTTGGGGAGGCCGACCATGTGGGACCCACATTGGGCCGGTGGTGAACACGCCAATATTTTTATGGCGGTTATAGGCTTGATCTAAGCCATCCAAACATGCCGGTGAAGTTGGATGGTCGTGATCAATTTAAGACACTTAGTGGAATTTCCTGTGACCCTTAAAGCATCACGCCGG
Organism: Papaver armeniacum; assembly: GCA_023531295.1. Taxonomy (NCBI): domain Eukaryota; kingdom Viridiplantae; phylum Streptophyta; class Magnoliopsida; order Ranunculales; family Papaveraceae; genus Papaver; species Papaver armeniacum. The sequence continues at coordinate 114,049 of JAJJWW010004805.1, forward strand.
CCGAACTTTGAGCGAGCGTTTGCACCTCCCTGGCTTGGTCGTGAGAAATTCGGTCAGGTAAGGAGAAAGTGGGCCCGCCGGTGTGCAGGACAATGTTTGTCCAACCGGTCATGGGATGATCCACGACGTCCAAACATGCCGGTGAAGTTGGTCGGTCGTGACTATTTTGAGACCGATATTGGCGGCCTTGTTCGTGCGAACCTTCTCCAAACGGTTTCACCAGTTCGACCATCCTTTTCCAGGCTGGCGTTTGGTGATTGTTTTAGAGGCATGTCATGCGTTCGACTGAACAGAGCATAAACGGGCCCGCTGGTGGTCATTAAGGTGGTAGCTTGATCCTGCTGAGGATCGTCTAGCTTGCGTGGTCGTGATTATTTCTGAGACTGACATGGACAGTCCAGATGCTCGATCGGGCTAGTATAACACACCGAGAGATGTATGCTCAATCGGGCTAGTACAACACACCGAGAGTTATAGCATGTACGGGTATTTCATGCATGCCTCATTAGTGACACTTGGAGATTCGTGTTACTCTGCTGAGAGCAACACTCAGTCGTCATGCCACACCAATAATGAGAGTTCAATGAACAACACAGAAATACAAGGCTGGTCATGCATTAATTGATAATGCTATAAATTCATAGGGTATATGGGATTGTTGCTACATGCTCCAACTCGGGTGAATTTTGTGTATTTGATTCCTGAATACTAGGATTGTTGCCACATGCTCTATTCTAGGTGAATTAGTAAAGTGGAGAAGTATTCATCACTTATCAGTGGCTTTATCCTTTGCAGGATGTCAGCGCATAATTTTGGTTTTTATAATTTTAGCCTTAAACGAAAATCCACCATCAACATTAAGTCCCCTGCCTAGCGCATAATGGTTACACTATTGTGGGGTAGGCATGAGATGGTGACATACATATGCGAGAAAGACGAGATAAAGGAGTTTACCCGGAAGAGCTTTGACTGACCGCTAGCAATTGTCCATGTGAATGCGCCGTGCAAGCATGGAATTTTGGGGTGGGACCGGTTTCCTTCCTTGGGCGTTTGAATCAAAAGAGGAATCCTTTTTCTATTGGGATTCTTCCAATTATTTGTTTATAAAAGGGACCGACCCCTTTTCTTTTCTCATATATATATATATATATGGCCAGCTCCCGTCCACGACCTTACTGCCGCCCGTACCGACGCCGCTGCCGTTGACGACGCCGGATTTGCTGCCGTCGGACTTCGTCGCTGCACGTGTATGAGGTAGGTACTTCGTCCATTCTTCCTTGCTCTCACGTTTTTTTTTTTCAAACCCTAATTTCTTAGGTAAAATCTTTTGCAAGATATATCATGATTAGTTTCTCCACCGAAATTGATAGCAAAACCGCCCTAGGATTGCTTAGTAAAACAAGCCGTGAATCCATGAACATGTTGTTTTTGCTTCTTTTTCCACCGTTGTATGCAAAACCTAGCTTTTAGGTTATAGCTTGAAAAACCCTTGGCTTGAATTTCGTAGACACGATTCCCATGAATAAATAAAAATCGTGCTATGATACGTGCGAATGAATGCGGGCCCGCCATACATGCTTGATTGAACGTGGGTCCCACCGTGTACGCCTGATCGAACATCGACCTTATACCGGCTTCATGACCTCGACCAACACCGGCTTCGTGACCTCGACCGACCTTGCTTGCTGACGTGGCCCAATACCATACTTATGACCTTGATCGGCCTTGACCAATACCGGCTTTGCTTGCTGAAGTGGCCCAATACCATACTTGTGACCTTGATCGGCCTTGACCAATACCGGCTTGACGTGATCTAACACCAGCCTACTTGACTGATATCAGTCTTGCTTGCGTGGCCCAATACCTGCTTGACTGACGTGATGTCAGTCTTCGCGGACTTAACCTACACCTGCCTCGTTTGGTGACGTGGCCTAATACCGACCTTGTTTGGACCCAATACCGGCCTTGCCTGCTTTGCCCAGCTTGGTGTACTTTAACGTGAATGTGTGTCCTGCTCGGTCGGGACTATACATTCCATGATACGCGTTTTCGTACAAGTACTGACTCCCCTGCTTCTTCTTTATTGTAGAATGAACAAAAAGGCTCCTGCTAAGATGTCTTCTGGGAATGCTGACGCCAAGTCAGGGAGTGTTGACAGCTTCAAAGATATGCCGAACATAGATGATGAGTTATTGATAGGTGTCTAAAGCACCTAATTTACTATCTAGTAGTTACGCTTTCTTTGCTAATTTTTCTTGTGAATTATGTACTTTACGCGTGCTTTTGAGTTTATTAGGTGCAACTGAGTCATTGAGAGAAAAAGAAAGAGAAATTAGCCATTCGGAGCGAAAAGCGCGAAACCCTCATTTTACAGACGAGTGATACCCGGATCCCAGTCAAGGATAAGGGGCAACCAGCTGAAGCTCAAAGAAAAATGTTAAGGCTGTCTCTGTGGTGGCCATTATCATATACAGGGTGCCTATATCGTTTTCACTCATTACCTAGGACTAAAATCTAGATTGGTCTATCTCAATCATTTGCATCTGAAATTGAGAGAGGTGAGAAAGAAGAGGCGTTGCGTTTCAAGGCAAGGGAGAAATGGAATTCACAGCGGCTGCTGCTGAATCGAGATCGAGAAATGGTGAGGAATTGATGGGATTAGTGATGGAAGACAAATCGAGATTGAGAAGAATGTAGCTGCCGATATTGTTGAAGTGAAAGGGGATCTGGGAATTGTTAAATTGATGATTTCTGGGTTTGTTCTTGAATAATTGAGGGCACGAGAAGAGAAAGGAAGATGGGTTGTGCTTGGCTTGACAGAGAAATCAAGGGACTGATGGGTGATGTGAATTGAGAAGACCCTGTTGATGTTGGAAGGAATCAGTGGGTTTGATGCAATCGAAATTGGTTTGTAATTGAATCGGAGAATGGGTTTGATTTTCATGGATTGTAGATGAAATTGAAGGTTCGGTTTTTCTAATTGGAAGATTCAAAAGCGTGATTGAGCAGAAATAGAGATTAGGGTTCTTATGGAATTCAAATTATCGGCAAGACTATGACAGATGGGTTTGTGGCTTCGAATCAGTGCAGAGACAAAGATGGTTTCTGCTGATGTTAGATTGAGATAAAGAAAGTGGGTTTTCAATCAGGGTTTCTGTGGAGATGAGAAGAACATGATGAATGGTTTCTTGTTGATGTAGAGTTTGAATCAGCTGGAGAAGAATTAGAAGATTGGTTGGCTTGAGATGGTGTTGTTGTTATGGTTCAAGGGCAGGTTTGAAGCTGCAGTAAGGCACTGGTGGGATCTGAACTGAGAGAAGAACCAGATGGTTGCCATGGGTATTGGTGGTATGTATGATTATAAGATGGCTCAAATGATTGAGAAAACCTGGGATGGATGTTGCTGTTGGTTCAATGGAGCAGAGAAATAACAGGGTAAATGGATTGCAGAGCTTAAGAACATTGAGTTGAAGCACCAGCTGAGACAGGAAATGATGATGAGTTGAGAAGGTTGCTGATTTGAATCCGCTGGTGAATAATCGATGGGTTGGAAAGTTGAACGACTAAGCTGCAGGGAATGGCTTTGCTGTAGTGAATGAGTGGAGCCAGCGAAATGGATGTTGCGGCTCAACTGATGCTGTGATGCTGTGTTTGAATGAGAGTGCTGATTGCCAAAAGGCTGTAGTGTTGATGGTTCGCAGTGAAGAAGCGGTGTTGCAATGGTTGCGACTGGACTGCAGGTTGAAGGCGTGCTGTTGCTGCATATAGAGAAGGCAAGAATTGGAGTTGCAGAGCAACTGCCAGAAGCTGGATTTGGCGTGATTTTGTAATTGGTATCGCAATGATGAATGGCAATGCGGCTGTAGTGAAGTTCATGATTAGTGTCTTTGGGATGAGCAATGGAGCTGAGTCGCAATGTGAATTGGTCGGGTGTGAGTGGATGGTCGAGCTATCGGTGAAATTGCAGGGTATGAAAGTATGGCTATTGCAGTGACAGGGTCTTGTGACAGGTTTCAGTTGAGCTGATATTGCAGTGGAGTTGCAGGCCAGAGTTATAAGATGCTTAGCCGTTATGGCTGGATGACAACAGTGCAGCACCATCTTAGTGCAACACAACTATGGCCTGTGCAAGATGGCCTAGGCCTATGCGAGTTAGACCCTAACTCATCTTAAATCAGTGAATCACCTTGACTCGTCTGACAACTCACATTCTGACTCGGTGATTGACCGAGTTCTGACTCTAGTTGACCCGAGTTGACTCGACCGTTTTGACCCGTTGACCGGTGACCGGGTGGACTTTGCCGGTCACCTGAAATAGTTTTCCGGCGACTTTTCCGGCCAAGTTCCGGCCACAATACCAGTTTTCCGGCAACATTTTTTGACATAATTTTCTACGTGGGTTTTCTCACACATGGGCTTGGAGGACTTCTACCTAGTGGACTTTTGAAGATTAAACCTAATTTTGGAAACAAGAGAGCTATTTAAAGGAAAGACTTTTACAGTTAGGAGATCTATCATATATCTTTTATCTTTTATCTATTCTTTTTGCCTCTACTTTATTTTTCTAGGGTTTAGAACCATGAAGTCTTTTCTCTTTCTTCTTGTTATGAACTCCATGAATATGAGCTAGAGTTTTATTATTGGTTATGGAATAAGTTTGATTTCCAAATATGGGTTTTAATTCAATAAATTAGTTTTGTCTCCATATTATCGTTTATGATTCACCATCAATATTGTTTTCATCTCTCTTGCTAGATTAGGATTTATTATACGCAAAAGTGATAGATTCCTGATTACAAGTAGCATAATTGTGATTATTGCTTGTAGTGATACATCCTAGTAGTCATATGTGAACCATAACCTTTGTTAAATCGGATTAGTGCGCTTTCCACGTTCGATTGCTTTGATTAGCCTGATTTCATAGAACTTAATGCATCTATGGAATTAAACTTGATTAGTGCTTTTACACGTTAGGTTGTTCCTTTAGATAGAATTAATATTCGCATCTTTTAATGTGTTTGTTGATGACAAGAGGAGATTAGCGGGATATTCTTGCGATCAAGGTATTCTAGGGTCTTTGATAAAAGTTGAGATTAAAATATCAATTCTAGTTATTGTGGTGAAACCATGTTTGTGATTGAAGACGAAATCCATGACCAATACCTTCTTATCCTTGATTTGATTTGTTTGCTTATTTCTTTATTTGCTTTTATTTTATTTTAGTTTATAAAACCACAAAACCCCGGTGTTATTTATAGGGAACCGAAACAATTTGACAACCTAGACCTCTCTGTGGGATCGATCCTTTCTTGCCCTTGCTTCATTATATATTTTGAGTAGTAAGAAAGTGTAATTATATTTGTGTCGGCTGACAACCGGTCAGTTATTCACCGTGCCTTTTCCGAAAATTAGAAAGCATCCTTCTCACAAGATAGTCCTGCTCTCTGGTTCAGAAAATATGGAAGCTGATCCATCCTCTTCTTCAGCACTTGTGATGAGATTCTGTCTTCGGAGAAATGAGTATCCACCTTCACCTATTGACTTCAAGATTTGTCATACCCCCTGGATCCTTATAAAGGATGGATGAGACGCATGTTGAATAATAAGAGTATTAAGGCTAATTTGATCAAAGCGCAAATCCTTGATGCGGTCATGGCATCCGTCGCTCTTCAAGTTAAGAAAGATGCGGAAGGCTTGATCACTTTCATTTCTCGGTGGCGTCCATCTACTCATACAGCCATATGTAGATGGGGAGAGATGACCATTACTCTGGAAAGCGTGGCTGCATTGATGAACCCGCTGTGTGGAAGCTTCTTTTATAAACTTTCTGATGTAGAACGTCGTGATTATAATGCTATACTTCGAAAGGCGGGAGAATTTGATGACCTGGAGAAGGAGAAGAAAGATACGAAATGCTTTTACACTTGGAGGGTGTCGGAGTGGTCTCCTGCAGATCCGAAACCAGATTAGGAGTTGGAAGACGATCTCAGCGTGATTGCATTTCTGTCTTTGTGGCTATCCAGAGACATATTTGACAATGGTTTTGGAAGGAAGACCATAAGAGGTGACCTTGTTATGTTTGCTATAAGGCTGGAAAAAGGTGAGGTCCTTCCCCTAGGTGCCTTGTTTCTTGGATCACTGTATACTCATCTGGACGCCTTAGCGACGGACATGCATGCTTCCAATGGGTATAAGAAGGTGGAGTCACATATCCACATTGCCTTTCTTTAGGCGTTTTTGTGGGAACATTTCAAAAGCTATGCTCCTGTTCCTGCAACTTCACTCAGCAGTTTGTATGGTGGTTCGAGAATACTTCGTTGGCAGAAGAGACGTCCAAAAACCGGTGTGAAGCTTGTGGATGTCTTCGACAATGTGTCCTCCATAGATTTTCGTCCATGGGGGCCGATCCATCCTTCCATTGTTCAGCCAAAGACTTTTGCTACTGTTCTCGATCTTTGTGTTGTGCATCGATCTTTGGAACCGCAAGTCTTGGAGAACTTATTTACTTGCGAAGTGCACTCAGGATATGTCCCGTCTTTATTTGACGAAGAATTTACTATGACTCCGTACAATATTGACAGGGCTGCTCGGCAAATGGGATTTGACCAGGGTGTTCCATTTCTTCGTCCGTTGAAGGCTCCAAAAGAACTTTTCCCGGACATTCTTAATGCTGACACGTTTTCGTCAGTGCAGAGCCTTACTTTTCTTCCTATCGGAACAAATACGACGGTAACTAGCAGGTATAAGGAATTTTGGAGAGAGCAATTGTTAACCTTTCAGAAATTCTCGGAGGAGGTTGTGACAGATTCCCGCGGCGAACCATCTTCTTACTTTTTGAAGGAGCATTCTCGGTTGAAACCACTCCCAGGTAAACGAACCGTAGGCGACGACTGCACCCCAAGTAGGAGTGAGGTCTAAGAAGCGAGGCATGTGGTTCGGTGATCCTCAATTCCTCCAATATGCAGGTATTTAAATTTCTTGTGGTTTGATACCTTGGTTTCGTTCTTCCTGAGCAACTTTCACTAAAGGTAGTCTTTTGTTGGCGATCAGGGAATCTCGAAAGAAAATGCTTTCGCAAGACTGGCTGGTAGTCATAACGAGAGGTCTGGCGATATTGATCTTCATACGGAGAAGTCTGGTGACCCTCTCAAAGAAGGGTCTGGCGACACTGATCCTCTTCAGGACAAAGATGGTGCAAGCTCGACTGGACGGAGTACCTCCCCAAGTGGTTACCTTAGTGAGCTTGTAGACGAGGTCGTGACGGAAATCAACATTCAGAGTGAGGTATACATGAGGAGGAATGCAGGAGAGAAAACATCTGCTATTGTTGAGGCGACTCCCCTTAAAGATCTTCCTGAGCAGGTTCCAACTGATAAAGTAGTCATGGTGACTTCTTCTGAAAGGCCTCCTGATGAAGTAATGGTAAGGCAATCTGTTGTTCCTGGCGCTATCTTCAATCCTCCCTTCGATTCCCCTTATGTAGGTCATGTGTTGGTTGGGGGATTCAGTGTGCCGGCTCAGTTCGAGGAGTTATACATGGTGATATGGAAGAAGCACGGCCACATTTCTACCACTACGAAGCTCAAAAGTCACCTTGCATTGGTCAACCGCGTCCAGGAAGCTTTATTCTCTATCTATGGGATGAGCGTCACGACTGGTCGAACCGTTTCTGAGGAGATGATTGAAGACTGGAAGTGCCATCGAGACGTGTTTGTGCAGTACGACTTCAACGCTCCTTGGTTCTTCAAAGGGTTCTCTAAGATCCAAGAGCTTCAGAAATTACAAGACGAGGTTCCTTCCGCAGACTGTATTGCTCTCCAGGAAGAAGAGGTTGAAAAGTTGTCTAAGGAGTTGAAGCTGAAACAGGCCGCGCTCCAAAGGATGAAAGCCGCTCTTGCTCAGAAGGACGAGTTGCTGCTGAAGGGCTTTCCTTGAAGGATTCGTGCCGCCTACTTGTGTTCTTTCTTTAGATGCTTTTGAGTGATTGCGAGGATTTCCTTTCACAATTTGATCAGGTTTTGAACTAATAGGTGGTTGAATTTTGAACTGGTTTACTTTTTGAGACAGTTTTGTGAAAAATTGATTTTCTAAAAGAGACTATTCTAAATAGAATTTGCATCTAGGTTACGAATGATTATACATGTCACATGAAATTGTAAATATCGTGTGAAAAGGAAACAAACATGATGTTTGATCATTGAATCTCTTTCTCTGGTGTGGGATATCAAGTCCCCAGTAAATTCTAAAACTATCTTTCTCATAAAATTGTTTGATAGAACTTACTTGCTCTTTGGAGCCTCATTTGCACGCAACTGAATCTTCCCGAGCAACCTCTCCAAGGAAATCGTCCGTACTAATTTTTAGAGAGGGAAAGCTACTCTTCTGAATGAAGCTTCTTCTGAACAATGCGCTTCAAGGCGTTGCATTCACTGGTAGGGTGGTGAAGAAACTGGTGATAATGACAATATCTTGGTTCCATTATTTCTTGATCGGTCGGTGGACGCCATACAGGAGGTAGCTCCACCTCTCCGTTTCGTACCCACGCCTCCAGCATCTCCAAAATCTTTTTCATTGGTAAAGGGAAGTGCAGATACCTTGAGTCTAGTTGTTCTTGCGCTAGTGGATGTCGTGACGTCTCTATGTGGCTTTGATGTGAAGCACGCTTCGAAGACGGAGTTGGAAGGCCAGTGTGTGTCATCATGTCTACGGATCGCTTGACTGGGTGACGGAATATGGAAGGCGTCGTAATATCACTGCTGGGTGAATGAATTGAACGCTCCCATCCTCTGTACTCACGTGTTCCTTGATTGATATCTCCCTCCTCGATCATTTCTTTATTTGGCTGAAAGGTCGCTGTGGACTGGGCAGTCTTCTGAGCTTCGGCAAGAGTCTTGAGATACAAATCTTCCAGCAAGGCTCCGTAAGCTGCAGGCTCCTTTTCTTTATCCGGCAGACGTGATGGCATCCCGGACGAGTCTTTTCTTCTATGGAGTTGTCTCGAGTTTCTGTCACCAGCTGGACCATGTTGTTCGTCTTTCTTGAGTCCCCTGTGGCTACGCTCTCTCTCTGCATCTCCACTGGTAAAGGCATAACTTTTAGATAAGGATTCAGCATTTCTTGCATTGTCTGGGTAAGTGCCTGCCGATCCTTCTTGTAATTGAGCTGTTATATCATTCAAAAGGCGGAAGGTTTCGCTCAGCCTTCTAGTGATACCATCTTGATTTTCCAGGACATCCTCCAGCATTCTAGCCACACTTACCATGACATCTGAATCATTTATGGTTTCTGAAGAATCTAGCGAGCGAAGATACATCGTGAGATGAAAACCGAAAATTAATAGGTTAATGATTGAATCGAAACCAAGATCTATCCCCAAAATCGAGAAGGTAGGAATGAATATTGAGAATTCAATTTTGCAACCGAGAGATTAACCTCCCACTATGGTCGCCAATTGTTTATGGGTGAAAACTATTTCTCGTCGGTTTTGGTAATTTGGGGTGTGTGGATGAGAAATGAATCTAAACCCTAAACAAATGCACCGCACGGAGTGCTTGTGATTCGAGAAATCAATCTGTACAACTCGGCCTAAACCAAGAAATGGTCGTTCCAGACTTGCTTTGGTCACAAAGTGAAGGAGATGGGGTTGATCTTAGGGAGGGAAGCGAAGAAGGTGTTGAGATTGTGGAGGTGTTGGCGGTTTTAGGACTTGTATCAGAAAGCTGAACTGACCTGCAGAATGTAAGCTATCAGTTCTGGTGTTGGGATACGATTGTATCAACACTTGGTTTTCTGTCTTGTCTTGTCTTTGGAAATAGGAAGGAGAACCTATTTATACAAGTCATTAAGCCTAACCCACGTATCTCATGGGAAGTGGAGGAAGTGGAGTGATGGAGTAGTGGAGTTGTGTGTTAGTGTCACACGACCAGTCTTGCCTACTTCTCCCGTCATCACTAACCGTCCATGAATTCCTGACACGTTCTTGTGATGGCGCGTTGTGCGATGCATGCTGTAAACCGCCAAACCAATACCCCGAAGAAGTATCCCCGGTTTGTGACACGTTTGATGTCTCGAATGTGTGGATCGTGGGACCCCGAGTAAAGTAGCATGTGATCTTTGGATTAAATAACTAAGTTATTTAGGAAGTCGATATTTATGAAATATCGTGTGTATTCTATGCAGGTAACGCATTATTCAGCATGCGTGAAACATCGATGTTTTAAGGCTTAACGGAGTAAGTCACGAATTAAGCGTCTTAAAACAGCATCACGTCCAGCCATCTTCGAGTGATCATTTGGAGGTTGTATGGGCAAACCACGCTTTGGCCGATCACTTCATGTGGAAGAGTGGTGGACGGTGATCATGGTGATGCCTTGCTGGTCGCCTAACTCCTGTCCAGGGCTGCCTAACCAAGCTGGCGAAGTTTGACGGACGAGATGACTTGCGACCCACATCTGCGACCGTTGGATTAGGGTATAGGAGGTGCGCAAGCACCCACTTTCATCTCAATCGAATTTGAGCTTAGAGGGCGATTTTGGAGGGACCGATTGGTCCTGTATGGAGGTGGGACACCGGTTTTCATGTCCGTGCTAGCTCATCTCGTAGGGGTGCGATCTAAACCACTTGATTCGTCCGGCGAAGAGGAGTGGTCGAGATTGGTTTGCAATTGGAAACCGCGCGACCATGCCTAGTTTGGGCGCACGAATCGAGGCGCTCGGCCATGGCCGGCCTTGGTCGATTGGTCACGCATGTAGATGGGCCCACGGTGATTGTATTAACATGCTTGGGACCCTTTGAGTCTACATCTACACCCTCCATCTATGCCTGCGAAGATGGATGGTCGTGACTAATTTGCGACACATGTTATATGCCGCAAACCCTAATTAGGGTTTCATGTCCACGCTACTTTGGCTAGACGAATTGGCAAGCTACGCTCTTCTTTTGGGGAGGCCGACCATGTGGGACCCACATTGGGCCGGTGGTGAACACGCCAATACGTGCATGGCAGTTATAGGCTTGATCTAAGCCATCCAAACATGTAGGTGAAGTTGGATGGTCGTGATCAATTTAAGACACTTAGTGGAATTTCTGGACCCTTAAAGCATCACGGCCGAACTTTGGGCGGCGTTTTCTCCTCCTCGGCTTGGTCGTGAGGAAGTCGGTCGGAGTAAAGAGAAAGTGGGCATGCGGGTGTGCGGGATAATGCTTGTCCAACCGGTCATGGGATGATCCACGCCGTCCAAACACGCCGGTGAAGTTGGTCGGTCGTGACTATTTTGAGACCGATATTGGCGGCCTTGTTCGTGCTAACCTTTTCCAAACGGTTTCACCAGTTCGACTATCCTTTTCCAGTCTGGCGTTTGGTGATTGTTTTGGAGGCATGTCATGCGTTCGACCGACCAGAGCATAAACGGGCCCGCTGGTGGTCATTAAGGTGGTAGCCTGATCCTGTTGAGGATCGTCTAGGCTAGTTACATCATGCGGCCAACTTGCGTGGTCGTGATTATTTCTGAGACTGACATGGACAGTCCAGATGCTCGATCGGGCAAGTATAACACACCGAGAGATGTATGCTCAATCGGGCTAGTATAACACACCGAGAATTATAGCATGTACGGGTATTTCATGCATGCCCTCATTAGTGACACTTGGAGATTCGTGTACTATCTGCTGAGAGCAACACTCAGTCGTCATGCCGCACCAATAATGAGAGTTCAGCGGGAACAGCACAGGAAATGCAAGGCTAGTCATGCATGAATTGATAATGCTATAAATTCATAGGGGAAAAGGGATTGTTGCTACATGCTCCAACCTGGATGAATTTTGTGTATTTGATTCACATAATACTAGGATTGTTGCCACATGCTCTATTCTAGGTGAATTAGTAAAGTGGAGAAGTATTCATCACTTATCGGTGGCTTTATCCTTTGGGATGTCGCGCATAATTTTGGATTTTAGAATTTTAGCCTTAAACGAAAATCCACCATCAACAACTTTGTATGCTATGTTCCCCGGCTGAACCCTTAAGGTTGGTATGGCACGAAAATTTGTGTTCACTCGCAGTAGAGTAGCACGAATTTCCAAATATCAAGGATAAGGTCTTTGCATAAGGTATTCAATCAGAAAGCATGTTGCTCTCTGGCAATGAACTTAAAAGAACTCTGTGTTAACACATAGAATTCAATCGATTACCCTGGATAACTTGCAAAAGTTAGGGTTTTGCGCCTTGCGCAGTATATTAGACCTTGCTTGTCGAAATTTAAGCATAGGCAAACTAGGTAATTAATCCTCCATGGATTAGTAGACGCAAAATCTTGCCCAGAATCAGAAAACAGGGAGCCGCAGGATAGGAGCAGCCGAAAGGGAGGCGTGGCCATGCCTTAGGCCAGCCGTCACCATTTGCCATTAGACACGCCCCATCCTAAACCGGCCCTATTTACCTTGACCAATCAGGTCGCCTTAAACTCCTCACGCGCACATAAGTTGTGGCTGGGCCCACACTTGCCGACCCCTTTTTCCATCGACCAATGCGGTCGCTCTAAAGCCGCCACACTCACACCAGAAGTGTATCCACGCCCATGCTTGGCCGGCCCCTCTCATTCCTACCGACCAATTAGGTCACTTTAAATGCACCACGAGCACTAGAGGTGCGGCCGCGCCTCATCTTTGGCCGGACCCTTTTCTTGACCAATCAAGTCGCTCTAAACTCGCCACCATACATTAAAGGCCAAACGCACCCTGCCGCGCCACCATACTAACCGGCAAGCCAAACGCGCCCTGCCACAACAACATGCCAACATGCCACTCTGCTCGCCATGCCCATGACACACGCACTAATTAGGGTTTTGACATGCCAAACCCTAATTTGGGCAAAATTGCTACGCCAATCAAGTCAAATAATGTTTCCCCAGGCGTTGGGATCGATGTGGCAACGGGGCCAATGTTGCGAGCCATATTTGGGTCTAACACCAATATTCCAAAAACAAGCCCAACTGTGCAGTTGCAAAACCCAAGCCTACGCCACGGCATGCCGCTATGCCACGGCTACGCCGGGCGCCACTACGATAATGACGCCACTTTGCTACACAACAAAGATGTGGCCATAATCAACGACTACCCTTCTTCATGAGATGCAATCTCGGCCATTCAAGTTCGCCACCAAACGACTTTGGACTTGTGGCAAGTTTTAGGCCACATGCCAAGGCAAGCCTAATAGCATCACACGCTATTTTGCCGATCGGGTGAGAAGTGAGTGAGTACTCCCACCCACTAATGGTTGATTTTCCTTTCTTAGAGATCATTAGAAAAAGATTCTTTTTGTCCCACTTTTGTGGAGTCTCAGTTTTCTGCACACATGAGAGACTAAAAAAGCGATCTTTTTGGGTGCAATTATCATAAAACCTAAACTGGCAAGAATTCTTTCATATGGTATAGTTACTTCTCGCTCGCTTAAGGATGAGAATGCGTTCTTCGATAGTTCTAACCACATTGCTAGCATCACTATGTCCTCATAACTTCTTGGAGGCTTGAGACTCTTTACACTCTGAAGTTGGAGAAGGTTTTGTGGGTACACCTCTTGTAAACCCTCACGAGACCACTCTGCTTAGTGCATACGCTAAATGCATTCGAGAGACTGGGGTATAGTTAGGATTTCTTATTTTGTTTCCCTTGAGGACAAGTAAAAAGGTATTTGATTGCAAATAGTGCATATTTACACACCTTTTTATTGGCATTTTACTCAACCCGGATATTATCCCAGTTGTGTTTTCTTTGTTTCAAGAATAAATATTTGTATTAATTAATTTTGTGTTTTAGGTAATAAATAAAGCTTGGAGAATCTACGGAGCTAAGAAGCGAAGAAGTGAAGTCGAACATCGCCCAGATGGCAAAGCATGCGCGCAAAATCAAATGACAAGACTTGGGTTTCAGGAGCCCGCTCCCAGCCATTGAGATCTCCCTAGGCTCCATCACTATACATCATCTCTTGATGCTTTCAGTGCTCAAAAACCGCTTACCATCCTCGGCAGGTTCCCGGATCTCCATCTGCTCATCCCTCATTTCGTAGAGGCATTCTCATCAACACCATTGGACTGCCTCCCACCAAAAATACCTAACCCTATACCCCATCGCCAGGCCATTCTCTTCTCCTCACTTTCTTTCTTCTCTTCTATTTGGTCTAACACCTTGAGTTATCTATTTCTTATTCCAAAACAACTAGGCACTACCGGGGACGATGTGACAAGAAGAGGAGCGATGATCGAGAGAGTATGGGTTTGCTTTCTTTTGATTTGTTTCGATTTTGAATTAAAGTATTGGGTTTGGTATTTTTGGAGTTGCATGTATAAAAAGAGAAAGAGTTGTGGGTGTTTGAGACCGCTGGATTAGCCGGGCAGTCAATAGTTGTATTTTTGTTCAGCCACGTGTTGAACTATTCTTGTATGCTTAAAGATTAAAGTAATTTCAATCCTAGCATCTAACATTCTTCTCTCACGCATACCAACGCCATGGATGCATTGTGGTTAGGTTATATTTATGTTTGGTATCGATAGGTTATAGGCTAATTCCTTTGATTAGTTATACCACTGGGGTTGCTACCACAGTTTTAAAAGATGTGGCGGGGCAAGAATGCCTAATGAGCACACAAGAAGAGTTAGAGGTGAATTTACCCTTCTTGATTTTTACCTTGAGATGCAACAAAAATAATCACCTTGTTATGCCATAATAACCCTTCTTAGCATCAGCCATTCACGACTATTTTTGGCAAGGCAAGCCTAATAGCATCTGCGCTGTTTCCTGGCAAGTCTCTTGACTTTGACTTGCCACACATAGAAAACCTGCTACACGTTTTCCACGAAAACACTCGAGACATCAAACATGTCACAAACTGGGGGATACTCATCAGGGTATTGGTTTGGCGGTTTACAGCGTGCGGCGTGCAATACGCCCGTTATAAGAAAGTGTCATGAAGTGGGACAATTAGTGGTGATGAAAGTAATGGTGTAAACCAAGTCACTTCCTTCATCATGGAAGCATAATGCATGACGGTTACACGTTACTCTATTCTTCCACCACTCAATCGTTTCCATTTCCTACGAGACCATGGTACGTTTCAATATGACTTGTATAAATAGGTTCCACCTATTTACCACAAAACAATAAGTTTTTGGTCGACAACAACATAGTATCCAGAAATCACCAAGAACTGATAGCTTTTCACTCTGCAAGCCAATTCCACTTTCTGATACAAGTCATAAAACAAGCCACATCTTCAGAATTAACCATTATGGTCTCAACACTCTCTTCGCTTCCCTCCCTAAGACCAACCCTTCTCCTTCACTTTGTGACCGAAGCAAGCCTGGAACGGCCATTTCTTGGTTTAGGACAAGATTGTACAGATTGATCTCTCGAATCAAAAGTACTCCCGTGCAGTGCATTGTTTAGGGTTTAGATTTCCACACACCCAAAATTACCAAAATCAGCAGAAGCGGTTTTCACCCATAAACAATTGGCGACCATAGTGGGAGGTTAATCTCTCGGTTGCAAATTCAACTCTCAATTCCATCATCCAACCAGTAAATGCAATGCTTCGAAGTGCATCGTCCAAGAAAAGATGGATTAAGGAGAATTACGTCTGGGGACTAGAGATTCTCCGCCTTACCGCGGATCGACATGAAGGTGTTTCACAGATAATAAAGAATGACTGGGTACTTTTCGCGGCAAGAAGGGCATCACATAAAGACTCGGATTTACTCCCTGAAGATTCAGTTTTGGTGAAAAGCTCTAAAGTGAGTAAGTTTTGTCAGACAATGTTTACACGATCTACTGTTTGGGTTTTCACATTTGCAATGGAAGCCGATAACCCAATCATCCCAAGATTTCATATATTTTCTTTTCTCATGCAACATTCACGGTTTCACAATTCTCTCGAATGACTTTGTTACCTACATTCGCAATTCAGATTTTGACATATTGATTGATCAAAGGGCCATTATTCCAAAATAATCCAAAAACTCTTATAAGAAACAATCATCTATCAATCCAAAAACCAGAAAACCAAAACATAAACTAGGCGTTTCTTTTGCCTTTCAAAAAAAAAAAAAACTAAGAAAAGGAAGTTCAGAAAATAAAAACATTCAAGGAAAATTGCCCAACAACGGCTCGTTTTTCTTGGAGAATATGTCCTTCATGCTTTGAAGAGCCCGCCTGTTTTAGCTTCAACTCCTAGGAAAACTTCTCGACTTCTGCCTCCTGTTGATTAATCAAATCCGCAGAAGGGCCATGAACCGCCTCAGCCTGCAGCCTTTGGATCTCGAAAAATCCCTTACAGAACCAGAAGGCGTTAAACTCAAAGTTTACACACATATCCAATGGAATTCCCAGCTTTTGACTACATCTCCAGAAACAGTGTGTCCAGTCACGCCACACATGTCATGGATTGAAGATAAGGTTTCCTCCACGCGCTTAACCAATGCAAATCGACTATCAACCTTCCTGGTCGTGGCGATGTGCCCATACCTTTTCCATATCTTGGTATATAGCTCTGCATACTTCACTGGCACACTGAATCCTCCAATCAACATGTGACTTTCAAAAGGAGCCTTCAATGGAGGATCAAAAACGACACTTGCGGCTGGATGTGCGACTAGCAAAGACTCTTTGGGAGCAATCACGCCCGTCGTCACGACAACGTTTTCCGCCATGGGAGATACAACAACATCTTCATGATGATCAACCTCCATCTCCAGATCACCAGCGGGTATGGTTTCCATGACTGGAGACACTGTTACACCTTCATTGCCATGGATCTCCATCTCAGAGTTATTTTCAGAAGCAACCGCTTCCTGTAAATATCACCAATTAAATATTTATTCAGTGTGGAAAACTCACCGACTCATTTGTGGGACCACTTTGGAAGAAGACTCGTTGTTATATTCAGAAGTGCTCCTCTCGTCACCAGATCTCGATCTTTCTTCCTCTTCAGATTCTTCTTCAAGAGATTCAGTCTCGTCGCCTCCTTTCTCAAGAGGCGTCGTCTTTTGGTCGTGGGCAAGTCTGGAAAAGATATTTGAAATGGAAAATTTGTGTAATTCAGCCAAGTCAGTAAGGAAACCATACACACCTGTGTGTTGAAAGAACTGAAAGTCACAAGAGCCGTCGAATCAGATTGAAAGCCACATGCACGGTTTTTCGACCTTTGCTCCTTTTTCCGGGGACTGTCTACATCCGAGCTAGAGGATTTTTGCTTGCCCGAAGGAAGCTGTTTCAACAATTTATGCTTTGCTAGAACCGCAGAGGAAGGTTTTCCACGCGGCTTTGTCACAACATCTTGCACGAACTGATGAATGGCGAGGAACTCATCTTTCCAGAAGATGTTATATTTGGGAGTTTTCACGGGTTTTCGTTCTGAGAGCAAGAAGGGAAGATTTTTATCCGGTGCAAAGACGTTGTAATCAAGAATAGCAGGTAACGATTCATCTAGAGCTGTCAGCGGGCGACGGAATGGGACTCCCTGATCCAAGCCCATATGTCGAGCAGCCCTGTCAATGTTGTAAGAGACTACTCCACAAGATCCTCTGAAAAAAATGGCACATACCCAGGTATGCAGCTTCGCAAGAACACAGTTTCTCCAATGCTCATATCCCCGTCAGCAGAATGCAATATAACCTTCGGCGCGGAAGAAAAAGTGTCTGGTTGAACTATAGAGGCGTGTACCGGATCCCAGGGACGAAGGTTAACTGCATGTGCATTGTCAATAAAATCAATGAGCTTTGATCCAGGCCTTGGACGCCTATCCAACCAACGGAGTATTCTAGAGCCACCATATGTACCTGGAAATGAGGTTTTCGGGTTAGGAGCGTAATGCTTGAAATGCTCCCATAACCATTCTTGGAGAAAAGCGACATGGATGTACGAGTCTACTTTCATGTACCCATTGGATACGTACATGTCCACCACTAAATGATCCAGATGGGCGTACAAAGATCCAAGAAACAAACTGCCGATGGGAAGGGCAACACCTTTCGCTAGTTTGATAGAAAATTTGATGAGCTTCTGCCTTATTTTGTTTTTGCAGGAACCATCATCAAAAATGTCTCTGGATAACCACTGAACTAAGAATGCAATAACATGAAGTGTATCATCCAACACTTGATCCAACTCCGGCTCATCAGAGAACCACTCAGACACCCACCAGTTATAGAAGCACTTTTCCTCATAATTCTTTCGAACATATCCCGTTGCTTTTGTGACCAAAGTGGCGTGTATTTCTTCTTCTTCCTCAGACAGGACAACATCAAGTTTCCCAATTATTGGAAGACTCAACGGAACGGCTACGCTTTCCAAAGAAATAGTCATCTCACCCCATCTACATATAGCCGTGTGAGTTTAGGACACCTTCTGGGAGATGAAAGTGATCAAGCCCGCAACATCTTTTCTGATTTGAAGTGCCGCAGACGCCATGACAGCATGCATGATTTGCGCCTCAATTAAGTTGGCCTTTACATGGTCGCGACTCATCATAAATTTCATCCACTTATCATAAGAGCGCAATGGACTATGACAGATTTTGAAGTCAATTGGAGAAGTTGAGTACTCTTTCTTCTAAAGACAAAACCTCATTATACGCCATGGACAGACTGATTGGACTTCTCCATCATTCTCTGAATCAGTCAGAAGAGTTTCCACGAATTTGGGATGAGTCCTTGTAACCGTAGCAGACTTCATAAAGAACTCATCATCCGTGTCCGGCTTGGATTTGTTAGCACTTCTCGATGCGGCGGCAGAACTACTTTCAGGTGACATCTTAACAAGATTCCTTATGCTTTTAAGTAACTACAGCGAAGCAAAACAGAAAAGTTACTACTTTGGGGGAAACCATACATGGAGATTTTGTTGAAAATTGGGTACAATGATTAAGGGCCGACAACAAATTTTCTACGGGAAGTATTTTTTGGCCACATATCATGACGCTCGCGGCCAAAAAAGAATGGCACTAACGCCCGCTCCAACAAACACATGTGATGCTGCGGAAATTGTGTTCGTGGCCAAAACCTAAGGCTAAGTTTTACGGAAGGAAGAGCAAACAGTGGTCATTCATACATAGATTTCTCCCGCCTTACTAGAAACGCTAACGGTGCTGGGTTCATTATCATTAATGTCATTGTTGATGTCACTATGGTGCTGCTAGCGTGTGGTAAATTTTGCAAGTCCAAGGAAACCGCTGGCTAGGGTTTCATGCCGACACGGAATAATAAGCAAGTTCCAAAGAAAAAGAAGAGACGTTGAACTACATACCTGAGTTACACCCGAGCTCTCGTACTGTTGTTATCACTCCTGCTGGTGGGTTCTCAATCGATACACCTTTACTGCTAGAAGTTGCGGAAACGAAACCAAAGCCAACAAATACAAAAAAAAAAAGAAAAAAAAGATGGGAGCGTCTTTTATATATAGCGTTTTGGAGTTCGAGTAGAAGAAGGTTTACTTTTTGGGCCATGAGCAGAAGAAGGAAACTTGGCCCATGGCGCCACAATGCTCCGAACGCCAACACTTCAAGCGCCAACCTTCGCGGCCCAGCTGAACCAACGCCAATGTCTCGCGCCATCAGCACCGTGGCCAAAGCACCGTGCCAAACGCTCCGCGCCATCCACCATTCCAAGGTAGCCGCGCCATCCACCATTCCAAGGTAGCCGCGCCATCCACCATTCCAAGGTAGCAGTGCCATCATCACCACTCCGCGACAGCATAAACCCCATGGCCCAAGTTGGCACCAGCGTTCCGGGAAGCAAAGCTATACGCCAACACCCCATGGCCAAGCCAAATTTGTACCAAGCCGCCGATGCAAGGATCACAGATTCCTCATGCCTCCTGACAAAGGTTAGAAAAATATTCTTGACAATCTCTTCACGTCTTGCCCTTTCGATTTTACTCTTGTCTGTCACCATCTCATGCTTACCCCGCAACAACGTCACTGTTACATGCTAAGCAGGGGACTTAATGTTGATGGTGGTTTTTAGCTTAGGGTTAAAATTGTAAAACCTTACATATGATGTGACGTCACTCTGCGAGGAAACAGAGCCGTGAGTGTTAACCTCTCCACTGGCATACTTATTAAGCCATTCAATATATTTACATGAAATTTATCCAAATTGGCGCATGTAGCAATCATCCCAGATGTTCTGTAAATTTCGGCGCCTTGCCCATAGTCACTTAATATAATTTTCTTTGAATACTTTGTATGCAATGTTCCCCGGCTGAACCCTTAAGGTTATTATGGCATGACAATTTGTGTTCACTCGCAGCAGAGTAGCACGAATTTCCAAATATCAAGGATAAGGTCTTTGCATAAGGTATTCAATCAGAAAGCATGCTGCTCTCTGGCAATGAACTTAAAAGAACTCTGTGTTAACACATAGAATTCAATCGATTACCCTGGCTACCTTGCAAAAGTTAGGGTTTTGCGCCTTGCGCAGTATATCAGACCTTGCTTGTCGAAATTTAAGCCTATCCAAACTATCTAATTAATCCGCCATGGATTAGTAGACGCAAAATCTTGTCTAGAATCAGAAAACAGGGAGCCGCAGGATAGGAGCAGCAGAAAGGGAGGCGTGGCCATGCCTTAGGCCAGCCGGCGACATTTTCCATTGGCCACTAGCCACGCCCCATCCTAAACCGACCATATTTCCCTCGACCAATCAGGTCGCCTTAAACTCGCCACGCGCATATAAGTTATGGTTGGGCCCACACTTGTCGGCCCCTTTTCCCATCAACCAATCAGGTCGCTCTAAAGCTGCCACACTCACACCAGAAGTGTAGCCACGCCCATGCTTGGCCGGCCCCTCTCATTCCTAAAGACCAATTAGGTCACTTTAAATGCACTATGAGCACTAGAGGTGCGGCCGCGCCTAATGTTTGGCCGGACCCTTTTCTTGACCAATCAAGTCGCTCTAAACTCGCCACCATACATTAAAGGCCAAACACACCCTTCCGCCCCACCATACTAACTGGCAAGCCAAACGCGCCCTGCCACAACAACATGCCAACATGCCACTCTGCCGCAGCCATGCCACACGCACTAATTAGGGTTTTGACATGCCAAACCCTAATTTGGGAAAAATCGCTACGCCAACCAAGCCAAATAACGTTTCCCAGAGCGTTGGGATCGATGTGGCAACAATGCCAATGTTTCCAGAGCCATATTTGGGTCTAACACCAATATGCCAAAACAGCTGCCACGGATACGCCACTGGCATGCCGCTATGCCATGGCTACGCCACTAGCATGACGATATGCCAGGGCTACGCCAGGCGCCACTATGCTAATGGCGCCACTTTGCTACACAACAAAGATGTGGCCATAATCAAAGGCTACCCTTCTTCATGAGATGCAATCTTAGCCATTCCAGTTCGCCACCAAACTGACGGACTTGTGGCAAGTTTTAGGAGGCCGGCCAAGGAAACCCTAATAGCATCACATGTTATTTTCCTATGGCAAGTCTCTTGACTTTGACTTGCCACACATATCAACCTGCTACACGTTTTCCACGAAAACACTCGAGACATCAAACATGTCACAAACAGGGGTATACTCATCAGGGTATTGGTCTGGCGGTTTACGGCGTGCGGCGTGCAATACGCCCGTTATAAGAAAGTGTCATGTAGTGGGACAATCAGTGGTGATGAAAGTAACGATGTAAACCAATTCACTTCCTTCATCATGGAAGCATAATGCCAGACGGTTACACGTTACTCTATTCTTCCACCACTCAATCGTTTCCATTTCCTACGAGACCATGGTACGTTTCAATATGACTTGTATAAATAGGTTCCAACTATTTACCACAAAACAACAAGTTTTTGGTCGGCAACAACATAGTATCCAGAAATCACCAAGAACTGATAGCTTTTCACTTTGCAAGCCAGTTCCACTTTCTGTTACAAGTCATAAAACAAGCCATATCTTCAGAATTAACCATTCTGTTCTCAACACTCTCTTCGCTTCCCTCCCTAAGACCAACCCTTCTCCTTCAATTTGTGACCGAAGCAAGCCTGGAACGGCCATTTCTTGGTTTAGGCCAGAATTGTACAGATTGATCTCTCGAATCAAAAGTACTCCCGTGCAGTGCATTGTTTAGGGTTTAGATTCGTTTCTCATCCACACACCCAAAATAACCAAAATCAGCAGAAACGGTTTTCACCCATAAACATGCGGTTAAACCAATTTTTATGACCAACCAAAATAGGGCTTTTAATTATACTAGTATTAATTAATTAATATTAATAATATTGATATACCAAAAACCAAAATACATGTTTATTTATCAATTTGGGGAGAAATTTATTCCACAAAAATGTAATTAAATCAAAAATTGAATACCTTTTTGGTAATATTCAATCACTTCACTATAAACTTGACAACTTCTTGAAGCCATACTTTCTCTGTGAAGTCTTCTCCCTAGATTGTTATCTCTCATGGCGAATATCGAGAATCGTGAAACTAAGGAATGGGTTATTCTTTGTGGGACTAAAGTTCGTCAAAACATCCAGTTCTATGAAAGAGGACGTGTTGCTCATGGTAAAATAGGGGCTAATGAGTATTACGGTGCTAACGATGATGATTATTTCAGTGATAACGACGACGAGTATGAAAGTTCGGATGTTAGTGAAGATACTCAGTTGCGTCGGGAATGAATTCATTGAAGGACTAGGTTCAGGGTTCAGGGTTCAACCCATATGATGTTTGGTTGTTTGTAATTCTTATTTGCTATTCCATTTTTGGTCATCTCATTTGGAATAAGTCGAGATTTGGTATGTGGTAAAGGTTAGGTGGTTGTGGAGGTTAGGTGATTATCTTGATGAATCTCTTGGAGGTGTTTTGACAACAATCAATGTTATCTTAATGGAGGACGAATTTTAATTCATCTCTTTGAGGTGTTTTGACATCAACCCATGTTATCTTAATGGAGGTTCAATTTTAGTTGATGCTTGGTTGATATGTTCAAAAAGAAAACTTCTTGAAGCCACAAGGAACGCCTATTCTGTTTCTGTATATCTCCATCGAGACAACCAAGATAAATTAAAAAAAATAAAAAATCTCAAGTTTTATTGAGAAGAAACCCTCGTCTCGGAGTTCGTGGCTTAAATCGACAAGAAAGGGATCTTGCACACATACATATGATCTTTAAGTCCACCTTTTATATTATTTATAAGGTATACTTCCACATATGCCTTTTTCTTATGATTATTTTTAGAGCTTCAAAGGCATACTACATCATTAATAAGGTATACTTCCACATATGTGCCTTTTTCTTCTAATCCTTATTTTCAAGTACACCCTTTTTTTTTTCTCACTCTCAATCTCTGAACAAATTTTTGTTTCTTTTAGCTTTTGTTTTGTACCATGAAATCGTCGGCCAGAATTGCTTACTATGTACTATCTCTCTCCATCTCGTTTCGTTGTCACGTCACTATCAATAACGTGTTCTGATTTTTCTCTCCTTCTGTCGTGGTAACATGTTTGCTACTGGAAGGAGAAAGTCTTTTTTTTTTTTTGGATTTTGTTCCGCATGCTTTCGTAGGAATCAATTTGATGTCTTAGTATGGACATATGTGGAAGTATGCTTCTGATCCTTAATTAATGATGTAGGTTATTAATTGGTTTATTGTGTTCTTAAGTAGAAAAATATTGCACATGTACCTCAAGAAAGGGTGTGCTTTATTATCTTTAAAAGATGTTTGATTTGCGTTGGCATTGGGATCACATGTCGCGTAGTACATGTTTAGCGTTTTGTTGTTCCATTTTCTAGAGAAAAAGTTCAAGATTGAATAGGTATGTGTGGTTTTATCTGGTTAATTAGTTGCTAGGGTGTTAATTATTTTAAGTATGCAGGATCTTTCGTGATTTTTTGTTCTTCAGAGAGTCAATTTATTAAGGTTCCATATTAATAATAATAGTATTTTTGGAAAAACCCATATGTATGAAACCACAATTTGTTTGCGTTTTGTTTATAGGTTCAAATGGAACAATGGTTTATTTAACTTGAGAAATTATAGAAAAAGTTTGTGTTTCTTGTTTTTCGCACAAAGGTCGTTTAGAGAATTCAATGGCTAAGAAGGTGGTAGTTTTTTTATGGGTTATTTAACATTTGGTACCCAGCAAATGTCCAACACCTAGCTTTGGTACCCAATATATTAAATATTAGCGGTTGGTACCTAGACTAGCCGTTGACTGTCAAAGTCAAACTTTGACTTAACAATTATTAAATTTCATTAATTTTAATTAAAAAAAAATGTAGTTTTACAATCATATCCCAAACTTTTTCTTTGGGCCACCCCCATCTTCTTCTTCGATTTCACGACAAAAAAACAGGGAAGATGTGCAGCCGTGACTGATTGCTGATGATCATCATCTTGATGGTGGTTAATTTGAATTGGGATTTCAAATTTAATTGAATTAATGGTTGCGGAGGCTATTTGAAGACGTGGGTTGTACGTGGAATTCAAAAGAGCTTGACAGTAAGTGTTGTTGCCATTAATGGCATTGAGGAAGTGGTGCTCGAGTTTGCGATTGATGATGAGATAAAGAAATATAATGGACTCGATGTTGTTGTTGTGGGTGGAGTTGGTCGTTGCTGCCATGATTGACGATGGAGAAAGAATAATGGGCTCGAGTTTGCAGCCAACGATAATGAGAAATAGAAGGTAGAGCTCGAGCTGCTGGATGCTTTGATGAAACGAGAAGAAAACATGGGATCCTTAGATTCATAGATGATGTGGATACTTCACTTTCAATGTATAATATGCACGTTGTGTATATCCTAGTTAAGATTGACAAAAACCAATCGCATTCAAAAAAAAAATTTTCTTACCTTTCCTTGTGTTCTCAGAGCGTTGAAGAGTTTGTTTAGAAAATCCATGAGTTGCCTAGCTCTACCCTTATTTGTCTGCTCACTTTAAACCTATTGTTCTTGCTGCCTTTGACGAGGAAGAATAAGTTGTGAAATAAAATTTGGTTTATCGACTTGGAAATGATGACGAGATCGGTTATGAAACGTGGGTGATGTTCACCGATTCTTTGGGTTCGATCAGTAGTGGCAGTGATGATGAAGTGGTGAAAATAGGGGATGCCGGTGTTGATGATGCTTGATGAAATCGATGCCGGTGGTTATCATCGGAAAGATACCAGAGATCTTTAAATTTGCCATCGTATAATCTCAATTTGACCAGTTTTGTTTATGGGATCTTCTTTTGGAACCGTTAGATTAAAGATCATTTTTGGGTTTTGGAAATAACAAATTTATTATTCAAAATATTAATTTTTTATTAAGTCAACGGTTGGACTTAACAGTCGTTAACAAGTCAAGGTACCAACCGATAATATTTCAAATATTGGGTACCAAAGCTAGGTGTTGGACATTTGCTGGGTACCAAACGTTAAATAACCCTTTTTTTTATTTTGATATATGTTGTAGTAGTTGTTATCAATTAATAATGTTGGAGGTTCTTTTTGCAGTATTAAGGTTTACCAAAAACCAAAACATATGTTTATTTATAGGACTTCTTGAAGCTAAATCAAATTTGCAGAGAAGATGAAGCCATATACGGGATTAAAAATCTTAGATAAACATCTCCTTTCCACGACGAAGAATTTCCCACCACGTGTTCGATAAAATTCCAAAAAGAAGTGTGAAGCTCTTTTTGGCCGAATTTCCAAGTGGCGTGTTTTCGCCTTCGTGTGTTTAGGGTTTGCTAAGTTTAATTTCTTCTTGAAATCAATTATTGTGAACTCTAAATAATGAATGCTAGAATAAACAAAATAAAAGGACCAAACATGAGAGAAAAATAGTAGTAGAAGAATATAAACTTTTGTTGATTGCTACAAAGGAGGAAGAGACCTCTTATACATGCTTTCTTCCATTAGGGAAATAACTACACCATTAAATCACCAATTACACCTAGAATAAGGGGTTACAAGAGTTACAAAATTAACACCCATAAAATGGGCATTAAGTGCCTTATGAATTAGTGCAATGGTGGTTGATAGGGTGTAGAATACATCCTATTTACTATCTATTGTTTATGCTTTCTTTGCTATTTTTCTTGTAAATTATGTATTTTACGCTTGTTTTGAGTTTTATAGCTACTTTGGAGTCGCACGGAGGAAAAGAAGAAGAAATCACCCAATTTGAGCCAAAAGGGCAAAAAGGTCATTTTACGGGCGATTGATATATGGAGCTCGGTTAATGTTAAGGGGCAACTCTTTTGGGAGGATCACTACAGACCCAGTCAGTCAAGGTTAAGGGGGCTGGAAACTTGGCTAGCCCTTATCAAAGCGACCACCTGATATAGGCACCCATCAGGGGTGGTTCTTACGTTGGGCGTCTCAATCCCAAATCATTACATAACCCTACTAATTGAGAGATGATGTTTTCTCTCATTTTCTTCATTCGCCTTGGAAGTGAGAAACATTGGTTTTGTAAAGTTGAGAAACCAAAATCGAGAAATTGAGAAGACCACGATGCTTGAGAAGCGCAATGCCAGCGGATGGAGGAAAACGAGATCGAGGACATGAATTAAGAGAACACAGAGAGGATGAACGAATAAAAGTTGTTGTTGTTGGTTATGGGTTTGATTTGTGTACAGAAGAATTAAGATTTGAAGTTGTTAATAGTCTGAGATTGAATGGGTTTTTGAGATTCAGATGGGGAAAATGATTATGGGTTCTATCTGTGAGAGATGCAGAAGCTGTTGCTGTTCTTGGAGATGGGTGATAAAGCTGAATTAGGGCTGATACTGTTGGTGTTGAGATCTGCTCGAGAAATTTAGTGAGGAAAGATTGACGGCTGCTGTGAAGAACAAAGTGAAGCTAGTTTATGACATCACTGTCATCAATAGAAATAGAGCTTGGGGTATTGAAGATGGGTAGACTTGGTTTGAGTTTGTATTGATTGAAGAGAAGCTCACTGTGATGTTGAGAAGATGATGGATCTGCTGGTCTGTGATGTTTGTTGCTAACAAGGGTTTTCAGGACAGCAGGATGAGAGAAGAAATGTTGGTATCTGGGTTAGGGTTCGATTCAACAGAGGAGACAGGGATTAGAAGCTTTTGCTGTTTCTGATAAATCACGGAAATTGTGAAGAATGGTGGTGAATTGATAAGGGTTGCTGTTGTTGTTGAATCGGTGAAAATGGGTCTCGAATCTGTAGTTAGTAAGGGTTCTAATTGTTTATGCGATTGAAGAACATAGTTGGGTTGGTCTGAATTCGATAGAGATGAGAGTGACGCGGTTAATGAATGGGTCTGTGGTTGAACCAAACATGGGATGAAAATGATGCTGATAAGATGCCGCTGTGAATTGTGAACCAGATGAAGAAATCGAAGGTGATGCCGTGAAGATGGAATTATTGTAGATGGAGCTGAGCTGAGTGGAAAGAAATTCTGGTGGAGTTGTGGGCGATTGAAGCAGCAAGATGTGTATGAAACTGAATGAATTGCACAATTAGATGAATGTTAGGCTTGTTACAGGGATGGAGCTGAAGAGAGGCCTGACTTTGGCCGGGAACCACCAGAAAACAGCTGAAACTCGGCCGATTTTCTGCACCGGCGAGTCAACTCGGCGATGACCGATCCAGCCCGATCCAAAGACAAATGAAGTAAGACCGATCGACCACCTAGGAGGCGACTCATAGCCTGACTCAGTGTCTGACTACCTTTTCCCTTGTCCCGGTTTGACTGACGGTTGACATGTTTGACCGTTAGTCCTAACGGTGGACTGACGGAATATTCCGTCGAATATACCATTGACGGAGAAATTTTTAGGTGGCCGGCGGTGACGGATTCCGGTCAAATTCCGGCCATAATACCAGTTTTCCGGCTAGCCAAAAATTCCAGAATTATCTATGGACTTCTCTCATGGGTGTGAAGACTTGGACTAGGAATTGGATGGAGAATTGGGCTCAAATTTGGAAAGAGAAGATGGAAGAAGAGAAAGACTTGAATTTGGAAATTGAATTGCTAAAGGAAAAGGATTCTATTCCTTGGAAGATTTGGAGAATGTTGAAGCCTATAAATAGAGAAGTTCTACACATCTTTTACACACCTCTCTACACACACACAACAATTTTCTTTTCTTATTCTTTGTGTGAACTCTTTAACATGAGTAGCTAATTTTATTATTGATTGAGGATGAATTCCTAGTTCTTAATACATGATTTGAGTTTTGTTTCAATTCTATCTTGAAGTTTTTCACATGATTATTGTTTGTTTTTACTAATAGGAATGTTTATTCATTCATGATTGATTGATAGATTGTTTAGAGTGCACGCTAAATTGATTTGTTAATTCAACCTAATTCTAGTATAAGTTAGGGAATAAGTAATCGTTCTCGACACTTTACACAAGTAGAAAACACGAGACCTTGCGGAGGATTCCGTGGAGCGATGTGTGTAAAAACAACGCTAGAAAGTGGACCAAGCGAACCGAGTTTAACTACTAGTACTAAACCTAAATTCATAGATCTTAATGCATTCAGGGAATTACATCTTGTAAGCGAACCTCAAGGTGGTTCTTTTGAATAGAATCTGATAACTAAGCGGACTTGTTACTCAGTGAAATAAGGGATTTTGGGGCTAGCTAAGCGGACCTGCTATCCTACGGTTGGTGATAATCTGTGACTAATAACAAGTAGAAAAGAACATAACTTTAATCATTGTTTTGCAACGAAGAAGGATTCCTTGATCTTGTCTCTCTTATTGCTTTCAACTTTATCTTTTAATTGCTTTGTTTATTTTCTTTGCTTTTTACACCCCCTTTTGTGACAATTTTTACAACTAGAATCTCTTGCTCCTCGTGGGAACGAACTTGACTTCCATTATATTATTTTTAATTGAGTGGAAATAAAATATTAATTTGATTGCACCTACGACACGCATCAAATTTTGCGCCATTATTCTTAGGGAGCTTTGACGGATGATTTTTAGTTGTTTCTATTTTTCTTTTGCTTTATTCTTGCTTTGTTAGATTCTATATCGTATCTAACTTAGTTTCGAGAATCTTATTTCGAAAACCGGTTTTCCATGTATGGTGGACAAGAGCAAGCATATTACAACAATCAATACGGTTTTCAACCTCAACATTATGGCAACTTCCAACCATCCTTAGGATACAATCAAAACCAATCTTTTGGCTATGATCAATTTCCTACAGAACCTTATGGATATTCTCATACATATCAACAACCTTATGACGGGTATGTAAGTGGACAATCACAAGGATGGGAGGATAGTTTTGTTTATGATCAGAAATTCTCTAGTTTTGCAGATAAGATGTCTGCCATGATTGGGGATCTTCAACAAAAGTTGCAAGAATCACTACAAGACCAGCAACCCTATGTTTGGGAGGAACAACTTCAAGACGGCATTGCTAAAGAACGAAGAGACATGGATCAATACAAGGAGGATAGGGATAAAGAAGAATTTTGCTATCAAAGCAATAACTATTATAATGTGCCTATGGTGTCTAGTGAATATTTGATCGATGATTATGTTGGAAAAGGCCAACCTTTGGAGACTTTTGAAGACGCTAGTGTAGCTTACTCGAGCCTTGATCTTGATAATGATCAAACACCGATTCAAAAGGTAGAGCTTGAGGAAGATGAAATTAGTGCTTGGAAAAAATTCCTTAGGGAAAGATATGAGTCCGCGGAAGTGTATGAGCGTTGCAACAATGAGGAAGTTATTCCAACTCCGGATCATAATAACGATCCTTCACCTATTCAAAAGGAGGAGATTGGGTGTGACTTACCTATTGTTATAAACGGTGTAACACCCGCACAAGAAGATCTTAAAATTTATACCGATGAAAATCATTTTAGTGAATGGCCCGATTCCGATGATGAGAATGTTGAAGAGATGATGCTAGAGGATGAAACCAAATTGATTGATTTTGTGGAAGACCCAATTGAACTTGCCAATGATTTTAATGATGCCAAGACTTTGGTTAAGGTAGAAAACGACGAAGAATGGTTGCAAGGTTTAATAGAGGACCACGATATACAAGAGGTAAGTAATTCACTGAATTTTTAAGGATGAAGAGGATTCTATAATACAAGAAATTGTGCAAGGTTTGTCTAACCCTTTGCATATTGATTCTTCTCCGTTACCTCTTATTGGTTTGAATGTATGTGCTTGAAAGTATTTTTGGATGATTTTGTTTCTAAATATCCACCATTGGAAACACTTGATGCTAACACCATGCGGGTTTGCCAAGAGGAATACATGGAAGTTCCCAAATTCTATATTCTTTATACACTTCCGGGTGTGGAAAAGAATAAGTGTGGGGGAAATTTCTATCGGGCGATAACATCATTATTATTTTCTTGTGCTAATATTTGTATGGAGTTATTGTTTTCAAAACAGGTATTATGGGTGGATCCTCAAATTTTCAGATTGTTAGTATATGGGGAATGAATCATGCAAGTGCTAAGTCGGGCCGTCGACTTTAAAACAAGCGCTTAATGGGAGGCAACCCATAGGTTTTGTATTTCTTATCTTTTTGCTTTTTGTTATCTCTTTTTCTTGTTTCTTATCATGTTAAAATTTCCCACCTTGATTTTACTAGGAGGATTCAATTACATTGAGGACAATGTAAGGTTTAAGTGTGGGGGAGTGGTTAAGCATGTATTTAAAAAAATTATTACAAAAAAAATTAAATTTTGTTTAAAAAAAAAAAAGAGTTTTACATAAAACTTCAACTTTTAGAGATTTTAGAGTCACTAGCATTCTTCTAGGTATGTTTACATAGAGATTTTGACCGACATAATTGAACTTGGAAATGTTAGAGAACTACATTCGGATTTCTTGTTTGTTAGAGTGTTAAATAATGGATTTAATCATGCCGGTGATGCAAATTTGGTGCAGGGAGAAATGCGTTATTAGAGTTGCTGATCAATCATTAGTGGAGACTACCCGTATTCATATCATGTGAGGCACCGACCAGAAATTTTTCCGTCTACTAAAGAGCTGTCTTTTGAGTGTGTGTCACCGTAAGTAAATTAGGGTAGAATGGTGAGCTACCCAACCTCCCACCAATAGAAGCACTACTCTTTGATCTCTTGAGTGCTAATTTTGTCAATCATGAGGGTGACGTCTATAGATGAAAGCCTCCTTCTTGTAGTTCGATTTGCAGTTAGCACCATTCTCTCGCAACAACAACGGATCCATAGAAACAACATCATAATCAACAAGGAGCGACATCAAAATTTACAAGGAAAGTTGAAAAAGTTTAAGGTTTACAAGCAACGGAATGAGAAAAAGAGCAAATTTCAAACTCAAGTAAAGCAACATACAAATGAGCGGATTTTACATATATGTTGAGGACTTACAATACAATGAGGTAATTTTATATCCAAGTATGAAGACTTATTTATAAGAGCGAAGAAAATAAAAAGGTGAGAATTATTGAAGTTTATGATTTTGAGGCGATACGAGTTGTGAAGAATCGAGCGGTAAAATACTTCTCCCACGGCCATGGTTGTATTTAATTTCTCTTGTTTTGTTTTAAAAAAAAAAAAAAAAAAAAATTGAAAAAAGAAAAAAAAAAAAAAAACAAGAGAAATTTTTGTTGTTAATAAGCCGTGGGGAAGGAAAATCTATAAGGTAGTTTCAAGCGACAAGGATTTTAAGGTAAAAAGAGTTACAAATTGTTAAGGATTTATGAAATTCAAGAGTTTATCATCAATAGTTGAAACCGAAGACGAAGGAGATCAAGACGAGGAGCGGAAGACGTTTCTATTGGATGCCGTGAGAGTGGTGTTATCATAATTGGCGATCGGATGTGAAGGTGAGTAATCTCATCCTCGATAATAGTGGTTGATTTCCTTTCGTAGAGATCGTCAGAAAAATGGTTTTTCAAAATGTTAAAAGATGTGGGTTTTCAAAAATATTTCGGAAGTTGCACTTCCCACCATTCAACGTGTTGCAGGATTTCTCTCTTCATTCCTACCTGCACACATGTGAGAACCATAAAAAAGCCGTCTTTTTGAGTGCAATTATCATAAAATCCTTTTTGGTGAGGCAGAAGTCGAGGCGAAATGCTTATTGATCGTTTCTCTAACACGCATTCTCTCATTATGGTGTGGTTATTTCTCACTCAACATTTAAGAATGAGAATATGTTCTTTAGTATTTCTAACTTCTTATTACTAGAATGCAGAAACTCTATGTCCTCATAACTCTTTGGATGCTTGGGACGCTTGAACGCTTTGAAGTTGTGAGTTTTTAGTTTGATTTGCTCGAGGACTAGCAAAGTCTAAGTGTGGGGGAATTTGATAGGGTGTAGAATACATCCTATTTACTATCTATTTGGTAGGCCTTTAAAGATGTTTATATTATGACCTACAGTGATAACCGCAAGTGCACGGCGTCTATCGGAGACGCGGCAAGTACGGGTCGAACCACAGAGACTTGTGGTGCTACGATTGATCTACGGCTATGCTAAACTGAATTCCAGTGAAGATAATACAATTATGGTTTTGCCGATACGGCTGATTGAATGTTATGATAGTGAAAAATAAATAAAATACAAATATTGCAAATAAATGGGTGCTGGGATTATCAATTTCACCACTAACTCATGTTATGTGTCAACTAATTGGAAGCTTCTTGTTCCTATGGCAGACAAGGGTAGTTTGTCAATTCCACCACCTATCTTAGGAGTTTCTCCTAGTGATACTTCAATGTTCAGCTAAGGAACTAACTTGAGCATTTGGTTGTCTAATTAAGCACAACCGAGTCAAGGGAATTAGCATCTAGTTCTAAGGCTTGAGCTGCAATACCACAACACGATTGTAGTCTAACTACAATGGATCTATAATTTAAAGTATCCATTGTGAGAGTAAAGTTTTGGGTATTAGAATTGAAGTTATCTGATACATTAATCACTCAAGAAAACTTCAACAGAGTTTAAACACAACATTGAATTAGGGTTTCATTGAAACCCTAACTAACTAAATTAAAACATGATATGAACAATTAAACTACAAATTAAACAAATTAAATCCTAATTGACGCACTGGCTAGCCCATGCATACCCAAAAACAGCTTCTATCCCTTCTATTTATACATGCAAGAATACCCAAAACTTTAAACCCTAATTTACTTTTAAAATAGAAATTAAAATCAAAATATTCTCACCCACGTCGCTCAACCCACTCTCTCTTTCATCAATCGCTCCATGCTTCCACAGTTGGTGAAACCCTAGTTTTAGTTTTCTCTAAGTTAGCTTCTAGGGTAGAAGCTAAGTGAGAGAAAACTAAACCTAGAGACGTGATGCGGCTGTTGGGGTTGTTGTTGTGTCAGGAGAGGTGATGATGGAGGTGGCTGGAGATGGAGAAGGGGGTATGGGAGAGCAGAGCTCTGCTCTGTCGCGGTGAGGGAGAAGAGGAAGAAAGAGAAAGAATGAAGAAGAAATGAGTTGATCGAATAGGGTATAGGGTTATGGGTTATTCAGTGTTGAGCGGGTGCATCGAAGATTGATGGAGAAGGCCTCAGCGAGCGTAGGATGTAGCGAGTAAGATCCGAACGGCCGAGGTAGAGTTGGGGCGATTTGGTGTTGCACGGGAGCAACGAACTTCGATGCGCGTGGAGGCAGCGACCGTATGATGTAGCCATGTGTGATCTCAACGGCTTGGAGTGGACGGGCTCGGATCCGGGTCGTGGGTAGCTCTAGCCCATGTCTTCCTTGTTGGGTTGCAACTGATTCGCGCACGGGCTTTGGCTATCTGCTCCATAGATGCTTGCCTCTGAGTCTTCGCTCTTTTGGCTCCTCAATTTCTCCGAGCTTTATTTATTACCTAAAAACACAAAATTAATTAATACAAATATTTATTCTTGAAAACAAATGAAACACAGAATTTGGGATAATATCTGATTTATGAGCACAAAAGATGAGTAAAATGCCAATAAAAAGGTGTATAAATATGCACTATTTGGCACTCATCACTATTGTTTATGCTTTCTTTGCTATTTTTCTTGTAAATTATGTATTTTACGCTTGTTTTGAGTTTTATAGCTACTTTGGAGTCGCACGGAGGAAAAGAAGAAGAAATCACCCAATTTGAGCCAAAAGGGCAAAAAGGTCATTTACAGGCGATTGATATATGGAGCTCGGTTAATGTTAAGGGGCAACTCTTTTGGGAGGATCACTGATGTGTCGGTCAAGGTTAAGGGGCTGGAAACTTGGCTAGCCCTTATCAAAGCGACCACGATATAGGCACCCATCGAGGGGGTGGTTCTTACGTTGGGCGTCTCAATCCCAAATCATTACATAACCCTACTAATTGAGAGATGATGTTTTCTCTCATTTTCTTCATTCGCCTGGAAGTGAGAAACAGCGGCTGTAAAGTTGAGAAACCAAAATCGAGAAATTGAGAAGACCCTGATGCTTGAGAAGCGCAGCCAAGCAGATGGAGGAAAACGAGATCGAGGACATGAATTAAGAGAACACAGAGAGGATGAACGAATAAAAGTTGTTGTTGTTGGTTATGGGTTTGATTTGTGTACAGAAGAATTAAGATTTGAAGTTGTTAATAGTCTGAGATTGAATGGGTTTTTGAGATTCAGATGGGGAAAATGATTATGGGTTCGATCTGTGAGAGATGCAGAAGCTGTTGCTGTTCTTGGAGATGGGTGATAAAGCTGAATTAGGGCTGATACTGTTGGTGTTGAGATCTGCTCGAGAAATTTAGTGAGGAAAGATTGACGGCTGCTGTGAAGAACAAAGTGAAGCTAGTTTATGACATCACTGTCATCAATAGAAATAGAGCTTGGGGTATTGAAGATGGGTAGACTTGGTTTGAGTTTGTATTGATTGAAGAGAAGCTCACTGTGATGTTGAGAAGATGATGGATCTGTTGGTCTGTGATGTTTGTTGCTAACAAGGGTTTTCAGGGCAGCAGGATGAGAGAAGAAATGTTGGTATCTGGGTTAGGGTTCGATTCAACAGAGGAGACATGGATTAGAAGCTTTTGCTGTTTCTGATAAATCACGGAAATTGTGAAGAATGGTGGTGAATTGATAAGGGTTGTTGTTGTTGTTGAATCAGTGAAAATGGGTCTCGAATCTGTAGTTAGTAAGGGTTCTAATTGTTTATGCGATTGAAGAACATAGTTGGGTTGGTCTGAATTCGATAGAGATGAGAGTGACGATGTTAATGAATGGGTCTGTGGTTGAACCAAACATGGGATGAAAATGATGCTGATAAGATGCCGCTGTGAATTGTGAACCAGATGAAGAAATCGAAGGTGATGCCGTGAAGATGGAATTATTGTAGATGGAGCTGAGCTGAGTGGAAAGAAATTCTGGTGGAGTTGTGGGCGATTGAAGCAGCAAGATGTGTATGAAACTGAATGAATTGCACAATTAGATGAATGTTAGGCTTATTCTGAGGATGGAGTGAAGAGAGGCGACTTTGGCGGGAACCACCGAAAACAACAAACTCGGCGGTTTTCTGCACCGGCGAGTCAACTCGGCGATGACCGATCCAGCCGATCCAGCACAGCCGAGTAAGACCAGTCAGCCACCTAGGGAGCTGACTCATAGCCTGACTCAGTGTCTGACTACCTTTTCCCTTGACCCAGTTTGACTGACGGTTGACCTGTTTGACCGTTAGTCCTAACGGTGGACTGACGGAATATTCCATCGAATATACCATTGACGGAGAAATTTTCAGGTGGCCGGCGGTGACGGATTCCGGTCAAATTCCGGCCATAATACCAGATTTTCCGGCAAGCCAAAAATTCGAATTATCTATGGACTTCTCTCATGGGTGTGAAGACTTGGACTAGGAATTGGATGGAGAATTGGGCTCAAATTTGGAAAGAGAAGATGGAAGAAGAGAAAGACTTGAATTTGGAAATTGAATTGCTAAAGGAAAAGGATTCTATTCCTTGGAAGATTTGGAGAATATTGAAGCCTATAAATAGAGAAGTTCTACACATCTTTTACACACCTCTCTACACACACACAACAATTTTCTTTTCTTATTCTTTGTGTGAACTCTTTAACATGAGTAGCTAATTTTATTATTGATTGAGGATGAATTCCTAGTTCTTAATACATGATTTGAGTTTTGTTTCAATTCTATCTTGAAGTTTTTCACATGATTATTGTTTGTTTTTACTAATAGGAATGTTTATTCATTCATGATTGATTGATAGATTGTTTAGAGTGCACGCTAAATTGATTTGTTAATTCAACCTAATTCTAGTATAAGTTAGGGAATAAGTAATCGTTCTCTACACTTTACACAAGTAGAAAACACGAGACCTTGCGGAGGGATTCCGTGGAGCGGTTGTGTGTAAAAACAACGCTAGAAAGTGGACCAAGCGAACCGAGTTTAACTACTAGTACTAAACCTAAATTCATAGATCTTAATGCATTCTTGGGAATTACATCTTGTAAGCGAACCTCAAGGTGGTTCTTTTGAATAGAATCGATAACTAAGCGGACTTGTTACTCGGTGAAATAAGGGATTTTGGGGCTAGCTAAGCGGACCTGCTATCCTACGGTTGGTGATAATCTGTGACTAATAACAAGTAGAAAAGAACATAACTTTAATCATTGTTTTGCAAACGAAGAAGGATTCCTTGATCTTGTCTCTCTTATTGCTTTCAACTTTATCTTTTAATTGCTTTGTTTATTTTCTTTTGCTTTTTACACCCCCCTTTTGTGACAATTTTTACAACTAGAATCTCTTGCTCCTCGTGGGAACGAACTTGACTTCCATTATATTATTTTTAATTGAGTGGAAATAAAATATTAATTTGATTGCACCTACGACACGCATCAGTGGTTCATATCCATATAATTATTTCATAACACGCCCCCTAGATGTCCACCACGTAAAAGCGTTGCCTCGTTAAAGCCTTGCAAGGAAAACACATTCGGAAAAAACCATAGCGAAGGAAAAACAATGCAATATATAGTGAATGTTGATAAAACTACCTCATTAAAACCTTGCTAGGAAAACCTTGTGGAAAAAAACATAGCGAAGAAAAAAGAGTATAGTTTAGAAAGTCGAGATTTGGTATGTGTTAAAGGTTAGGTGGTTGTGGTAATGATTATCTTGATGAATCTCTTGGAGGTGTTTTGACAGCAATCCATGTTATCTTAATGGAGGACGAATTTTAATTCATCTCTTCGAGGTGTTTTGACATCAACCCATGTTATCTTAATGGAGGTTCAATTTTAGTTGATGCTTGGTTGATATGTTCAAAAAAAAAAAAAAACTTCTTGAAGCCACAAGGAACGCGTATTCTGTTTCTGTATATCTCCATCGAGACAACCAAGATAAATTTAAAAAAAAAAAATCTCAAGTTTTATTGAGAAGATACCCTTGTCTCGGAGTTCGTGGCTTAAATCGACAAGAAAGGGATCTTGCACAAATATGATCTTTAAGTCCACCTTTTATATTATTTATAAGGTATACTGCCACATATTCCTTTTTCTTCTGATTATTTTTAAAGCTTCAAAGGCATGTTACATCATTAAATAAGGTATACTGCCACATATGCCTTTTTCTTCTGATCCTTATTTTCAAGTACACCCTTTTTTTTTTTCTCTCTCTCAATCTCTGAAGAATCTTTTGTTTCTTTTAGC
Organism: Papaver armeniacum; assembly: GCA_023531295.1. Taxonomy (NCBI): domain Eukaryota; kingdom Viridiplantae; phylum Streptophyta; class Magnoliopsida; order Ranunculales; family Papaveraceae; genus Papaver; species Papaver armeniacum. Next base: position 151,693 of record JAJJWW010004805.1, read on the forward strand.
TTTTGTTTTGTACCATGCAACCGTCGGACAGAATTGCTTACTACGTACTATCTCTCTCCATCTCGTTTCATTGTCACGTCACTATCAATAACGTGTTCTGATTTTTATCTCCTTCTGTCGTGGAAACCTGTTCGTTATTGGCAGGAGAAAGTTTTTTTTTTTGGATTTTGTTCTGCATGTTGTCGTAGGAATCAATTTGATGTCTTAGTATGGACATATGTGGCAGTATGCTTCTGATCCTTATTTAATGATGTAGGTTATTAATTGGTTTATTGTGTTCTTATGTAGAAAAATCTTGCACATGTACCTCAAGAAAGGGTGTGCTCTATTATCTTTCTAAGATGTTTGATTTGCGTTGGCATTGGGATCACATGTCGCGTAGTACATGTTTAGCGTTTTGCTGTTCCGTTTTCTAGAGAAAAAGTTCAAGATTGAATGGGTATGTGTGGTTTTATCTGGTTAATTAGTTGCTAGGGTGTTAATTATTTTAAGTATGCAGGATCTTTCGTGATTTTTTGTTCTTCAGAGAGTCAATTTATTAAGGTTCCATATTAATAATAATAGTATTTTTTGGAAAAACCCATATGTATGAAACCACAATTTGTTTGCGTTTTGTTTATAGGTTCAGATGGAACAATGGTTTATTTAACTTGAGAAATTATAGAAAAAGTTTGTGTTTCTTGTTTTTCGCACAAAGGTCGTTTAGAGAATTCAATGGCTAAGAAGGCGGTAGTTTTTTTATTTTGATATGTTGTAGTAGTTGTTATCAATTAATAATGTTGGAGGTTCTTTTTGCAGTATTATGGTTTACCAAAAACCAAAACACATGTTTATTTATAGGACTTCTTGAAGCTAAATCAAATTTGCAGAGAAGATGAAGCCATATAAGGGATTCAAAATCATAGATAAACATCTCCTTTCCACAATGAAGAATTTCCCACCATGTGTTCGCTAAAATTCGAAAAAGAAGTGTGAAGTTCTTTTTGGGCGAATTTCCAAGTGGCGTGTTTTCGCCTTCGTGTGTTTAGGGTTTGCTAAGTTTAATTTCTTCTTGAAATCAATTATTGTGAAATCTAAATCATGAATGCTAGTATAAACAAAATAAAAGGGCCAAATATGAGAGCAAAATAGTAGTAGAAGAATATAAACTTTTGTTGATGGCTACAAAGGAGGAAGAGACCTCTTATACATGCTTTCTTCCATTAGGGAAATGACTACACCATTAAATCACCAATTACACCTAGAATAAGGGGTTACAAGAGTTACAAAATTAACACCCATAAATGGGCATTAAGTGCCTTATGAATTAGTGCAGTGGTGGTTCATATCCATATAATTATTGCCCCCTCGATGTCCACGTAAAAACGTTGCCTCGTTAAAGCCTTGCAAGGAAAACACATTCGGAAAAAACCATAGCGAAGGAAAAAGAATGCAATATATAGTGAATGTTGATAAAACTACCTCATTAAAACCTTGCTAGGAAAACCTTGTGGAAAAAAACATAGTGAAGAAAAAAGAGTGTAGTTTAGAAAGTCGAGATTTGGTATGTGGTAAAGGTTAGGTGGTTGTGGTAATGATTATCTTGATGAATCTGTTGGAGGTGTTTTGACAGCAATCCATGTTATCTTAATGGAGGACGAATTTTAATTCATCTCTTCGAGGTGTTTTGACCTCAACCCATGTTATCTTAATGGAGGTTCCATTTTAGTTGATGCTTGGTTGATATGTTCAAAAAAAAAAAAAACTTCTTGAAGCCACAAGGAACGCCTATTCCGTTTCTGTATATCTCCATCAAGACAACCAAGATAAATTAAAAAAAAAATCTCAAGTTTTATTGATAAGAAACCCTCGTCTCGGAATTCGTGGATTAAATCGACAAGCAAGGGATCTGCACACATATGATCTTTAAGTCCACCTTTTATATTATATATAAGGTATACTGCCACATTTGCCTTTTTCTTCTAATCCTTATTTTCAAGTACACCCTTTTTTTTCTCACTCTCAATCTCTGAACAAATTTTTGTTTCTTTTAGCTTTTGTTTTGTACCATGCAACCGTCGGCCAGAATTGCTTACTACGTACTATCTCTCTCCATCTCGTTTCGTTGTCACGTCACTATCAATAATGTGTTCTGATTTTTCTCTCCTTCTGTCGTGGTAACATGTTTGTTACTGGAAAGAGAAAATCTTTTTTTTTTGTATTTTGTTCCGCATGCTGTCGTATGAATCAATTTGATGTCTTAGTATGGACATATGTGGAAGTATGCTTCCGATCCTTAATTAATGATGTAGGTTATTAATTGGTTTATTGTGTTCCTAAGTAGAAAAATATTGCACATGTACCTCAAGAAAGGGTGTGCTTTATTATCTTTCTAAGATGTTTGATTTGCGTTGGCATTGGGATCACATGTCGCGTAGTACATGTTTAGTGTTTTGTTGTTCCGTTTTCTAGAGAAAAAGTTCAAGATTGAATATGTATGTGTGGTTTTATCTGGTTAATTAGTTGCTAGGGTGTTAATTATTTTAAGTATGCGGGATCTTTCGTGATTTTTTGTTCTTCAGAGAGTCAATTTATTAAGGTTCCATATTAATAATAATAGTATTTTTGGAAAAACCATATGTATGAAACCACATTTTGTTTGCGTTTTGTTTATAGGTTCAAATGGAACAATGGTTTATTTAACTTGAGAAATTATAGAAAAAGTTTGTGTTTCTTGTTTTTCGCACAAAGGTCGTTTAGAGAATTCAATGGCTAAGAAGGCGGTAGTTTTTTTATTTTGATATGTTGTAGTAGTTGTTATCAATTAACAATGTTGGAGGTTCTTTTTGCAGTATTAAGGTTTACCAAAAACCAAAACATATGTTTATTTATAGGACTTCTTGAAGTTAAATCAAATTTGCAGAGAAGATGAAGCCATATAAGGGATTGAAAATCTTAGATAAACATCTCCTTTCCACAACAAAGAATTCCCACCACGTGTTCGATAAAATTCCAAAAAGAAGTGTGAAGCTCTTTTTGTCCGAATTTCCAAGTGGTGTGTTTTCGCCTTCGCGTGTTTAGGGTTTGCTAAGTTTAATTTCTTCTTGAAATCAATTATTGTGAACTCTAAATAATGAATGCTAGAACAAACAAAATAAAAAGACCAAACATGAGAGCAAAATAGTAGTAGAAGAGTATAAACTTTTGTTGATTGCTACAAAGGAGGAAGAGACCTCTTATACATGTTTTCTTCCATTAGGGAAATGACTACACCATTAAATCACCAATTACACCTAGAATAAGGGGTTACAAGAGTTACAAAATTAACACCCATAAATGGGCATTAAGTGCCTTATGAATTAGTGCAGTGGTGGTTCATATCCATATAATTATTTCATAACACGCCCCCTAGATGTCCACGTAAAAACGTTGCCTCGTTAAAGCCTTGCAAGGAAAACACATTCGGAAAAAACCATAGCGAAGGAAAAAGAATGCAATATATAGTGAATGTTGATAAAACTACCTCATTAAAACCTTGCTAGGAAAACCTTGTGGAAAAAAACATAGTGAAGAAAAAAGAGTGTAGTTTAGAAAGTCGAGATTTGGTATGTGGTAAAGGTTAGGTGGTTGTGGTAATGATTATCTTGATGAATCTGTTGGAGGTGTTTTGACAGCAATCCATGTTATCTTAATGGAGGACGAATTTTAATTCATCTCTTCGAGGTGTTTTGACCTCAACCCATGTTATCTTAATGGAGGTTCCATTTTAGTTGATGCTTGGTTGATATGTTCAAAAAAAAAAAAAAAACTTCTTGAAGCCACAAGGAACGCCTATTCTGTTTCTGCATATCTCCATCGATACAACCAAGATAAATAAAAAAGAAAAATCTCAAGTTTTATTGATAAGAAACCCTCGTCGCGGAGTTCGTGGATTAAATCGACAAGAAAGGGATCTTGCACACATATGATCTTTAAGTCCACCTTTTATATTATTTATAAGGTATACTGCCACATTTGCCTTTTTCTTATGATTATTTTTAGAGCTTCAAAGGCATACTACATCATTAATAAGGTATACTGCCACATATGCCTTTTTCTTCTAATCCTTATTTTCAAGTACACCCTTTTTTTTCTCACTCTCAATCTCTGAACAAATTTTTGTTTCTTTTAGCTTTTGTTTTGTACCATGCAACCGTCAGACAGAATTTCTTACTACGTACTATCTCTCTCCATCTCGTTTCGTTGTCACTTCACTATCAATAACGTGTTCTGATTTTTCTCTCCTTCTGTCGTGGTAACATGTTTGTTACTGGAAAGAGAAAATCTTTTTTTTTTTGGATTTTGTTCCGCATGCTGTCGTATGAATCAATTTGATGTCTTAGTATGGACATATGTGGAAATATGCTTCCGATCCTTAATTAATGATGTAGGTTATTAATTGGTTTATTGTGTTCCTAAGTAGAAAAATATTGCACATGTACCTCAAGAAAGGGTGTGCTTTATTATCTTTCTAAGATGTTTGATTTGCGTTGGCATTGGGATCACATGTCGCGTAGTACATGTTTAGCGTTTTGTTGTTCCGTTTTCTAGAGAAAAAGTTCAAGATTGAATAGGTATGTGTGGTTTTATCTGGTTAATTAGTTGCTAGGGTGTTAATTATTTTAAGTATGCAGGATCTTTCGTGATTTTTTGTTCTTCAGAGAGTCAATTTATTAAGGTTCCATATTAATAATAATAGTATTTTTGGAAAAACCATATGTATGAAACCACATTTTGTTTGCGTTTTGTTTATAGGTTCAAATGGAACAATGGTTTATTTAACTTGAGAAATTATAGAAAAAGTTTGTTGATCGCGGTCGTAAGCGTCAAAAATAAATTACACTTTCTTACTACTCAAAATATAAATATAGCAAGGGCAAGAAAGGATCGATCCCACAGAGAGGTCTAGGTTGTCAAATTGTTATGGTTTCCTAAAAATAACACCGGGGTTTTGTGATTTTATAAACTAAAATAAAATAAAAGCAAATAAACAAATAAGCAAACAAGATAGAAGAGATATTGGTTAAGGATTTCGTTTTCATTCACTAACATGCTTTTCATAATAACTAGAATTGATATTTAATCTCAACTTTTATCAAAGACCCTAGAATACCTTGATCGCAAGAATATCCCGCAAACCTCCTCATGTCATCAACAAACACATTAAAAGATGCGAATATGAATTCTACCTAAAGGAACAACCTAACGTGTAAAAGCACTAATCAAGTTTAATTCCCTAGGTGCGTTAAGTTCTATGAAATCAGGCCAATCAAAGCAATCGAACGTGGAAAGCGCACTAATTCGATTTAACAAAGGTTATGGTTCACATATGATCATAAGAATATATCACTACAAACTATAATCATATTTATGCTACTTGCAATCCGGAATTATCACTTTTGCGTATAATAACCCTAATCTAGCAAGAGAGATGAAAACAAACTCAATCGACTCGCGACTCGACTAAACAAGCATTCAAATCATGTAACAATATTCATAGTGAATCATAAACAATAATATGAGAGAAAACTAATTTATTGAATTAAAACCATTGTTTGGAAATCCAACTTATTCCATAACCAATAATAAACTTAGGTACTCATATTCAAGGAGTTCATAACAAGAAGAAAGAGAAAAGACTTCATGGTTGTGAACCCTAGAAAAAGTAGAGATAATAAATAATCAAAAAGATAGAAGTCCTCTCTTTTATATGTTTCTCAATTTCCATAAAGGATACTCCTTCCAAAATTAGGTTTTGTCTTCAAGTCCATTAGTTGGAAATTCACCCGGCCCACCATGGAGAGAAACCCGTGCAGAAAATATGTCCCAAAAACACTCGCCGGAAAAATGGGATTGCGGCCGGAATTTGGCCGGAAAAGTCGCCGGAAAACTAGCTCAGGTGACCGGCAAAGTCAAACCGGTCACCGGTCAACGAGTCGACTCGGGTCAACGATCCACTCGGTCGGGTCAACACCGATTCAGAGAGTCAGGCCGAGTCAAACGAATCAGGGTGAGTCACTATGCTGGTTAAGCTTGGCATGAGCTAGTGCAGGCCTGAACTGCATCACCAACTCCTTAACCCGACCATGTTATCGGCATAACTTTGCGGCCATTCGATTGAAGCTCGGTTCCATCTCCATCGGTCCGCATTGCGACATCCATCAACTCTGAAATCCACCTGCAGTATCATCATTCCTAGCACCATCTATTGCAGCTCTATAACAAAGATCATCGAGATCCAAACCCTGGCAAGAACCACCTTCACCACATATCCAATTTCACTTCCTCAGTAACAGTTCACCATGGCATTCCCTGGAAACTACACACACAAGCTGCATCTTCAACATGCCTTAATATCTCCTCCTCGACTCGAGCTCCATCACCATTGCCACTAGTTTCCCTAACTGCAATTGTCACAGCCACAGCTCCATTCTAACTCAGCAAACATCACCAGAACGACATCTTAATCAGCCTGAAACCAGCACACACCGCACCATTGAGACTGCAACCATTCATAACCTGCAATATCAGCTCCAACACCAGCCAGACAAACTGCACAACTTCTCAGTCTTCTAAGTGCAACAGCACAATTTTCTAGCACCATTTGCATCTCATTGCCGGCGGCTAGTTGAGCTGATGAAAGACTCCATCTGACCTCCATGAAACCCATCAAAGTCATGAACCAATTATGGCACCCGCATCACACTGTGACCTCATCAACATTACTCCATCATCCAACAACCACAGCTTACTCCAGTCACAACCAACTCTGCTCAAGCATTCTGTAGACCCCTTCTGAGCTTCATCTTATCAACCTTCTCCATTTCACCCAGCAATCCGTCAAATCCTGAGCATCACCTCTACTGAGCTATAAACCGACCATCATGCTTCTTGTTGTAATTTGAGCTCTAACCATCAATCACCGCCAAAGCCACCAATTATCCCCGAATCGCAATCGACTTACTTGTTGCAACCTCGGCCCAAGGCAAACCAACACATCCGAAAGCCTTCTGTAGTTGAATCAAAACCCTGGCCAATTCTCATATGACAGCCATCTCCACCAAATTCCATCTTCATATTCTCAGGCACTGCTTATTCATTTGCATTGCAACTCCATTGACAGCCCAATAACCGTAACTACTCCTGTTCTTTCACCTGATTCTACAGTTGAGAACCCAAAATCAATTCGAGTTACATCTCAAGACTCCAGAATTTCTCTTCCTTCTCTGACTTGCCCATCTCTGCATCGATCTTTCTTGATTGAGTTCTCGTTTGAGAATTCAAATACAAAGAAACCCTAACTCCCGTTGCTTTTCCTACTCAGTTCATCTATGACAGCATTCCCATTTCTTCTCTTCTTCTCAATTCGAGACCAACCCTGAATTCAGAACCTAATTGTAAATCTCAGATCCCTTTTTATCTTTTAAAAACACCAACACACCTCTAATTTCCTTCTCTCGTGGCATCACGAAGAGCTTCAAAGACTTCTCTCAAGTACATCAAAGCAACATCAATTATAAAGCTCACAACCCTCTCTTCATCTGAATCCGATTCACAGAACAATAGCCATCCCCATCTTCAATTCCTTTAAAATCAACTCAAAACCCATCAGAACCACCATTCAATCGAGAACAGCAACATCAAACTTGAAAGCCCTGATAAACTCTACTGACTCAGTCACTTAGCATCTCTCGATCAACAGCAGCATTCTTTCCTCTCATCAGGTGAACAATGGTCGAAATAGATAAGAAATGAGAACCTCTCAAAATGTAGGGTTTGGATAACAGGGTCGGGTCGGGTCCGGATCTGGGTGTTACTATGGGCCTGATCCGGGTGTTGCCAGCATAACCATCCTCTGGATAAGGGCTACCCTGAATGAGAGCCCCTTAACCACCTCTGGACTCCAAATAGTCTTCGCCCTTGATGAAATGACAAGTTTGCCCTTTTTGTTCAATTTTGGTGATTTCTTCTTCTTTTCCTCCGTGCGACTCCAGAGTACCTAATAACTCAAAAACACACGTAAAATACATAATTTACAAGAAAATAGCAAAGAAAGCATAAACTCCTAGATAGTAAATACGGTGTATTCTACACCTATCAAATTCCCCCACACTTAGACTTTGCTAGTCCTCGAGCAAATCAAACAAAACAAAAATAAAATACAACAACTCCGTGACGTCGAGGCTACGGTTAATTTTAGCATAAATAACAAGCCTTTAAACCCCTAGGTGTCCCTAGTGGACGAGTTATAGTCTCGTGAAGGTTTACTAGAGATATACCTACAAAACCTATATTTCAAACTCCGTCTATTCGTGACAAATCAATGAACGAATCCAAAATGACTACAGGAGGAGGTACCTTGCAAATTCAATTCATATATTAGTAAATAAACTCTAATTAGATAGTCGAACAAGCCACAATACTCGGAAACTAACAAACCACAATCACAATGAAAAGATTAAGAAGATGGATATAGATGTAGATGTTGGCGAATATTCACAAGTGTTCGATGTTTCCCATATCTGTCTGAAGGTCAATGCTAAGATGAACCTAATCCTATTGGATTGAGCTACTTCGTGCTGAATGCTACATCAAATCAATTGGCATATACAAGGGAACCAAGAGTGACTTTATTCAACACAATAATAATTTTCTTTTCTTTTTTCTTTTCTTATATGATTGGATCAAACTGGATCCAATTTCTCTTTTTTTTTTTTAGACGGCATGATTAGATCTTTTGGATCCAAGCGCATGCTTCTTGTCAGCAAGTACATGATAGTTGCCTTGGATCCTGCATTCCACGCTTGTTTAGGCGACGGAGACATGGGACTACGTTTCACACATACTGCTATTCCCAAGTGTCTTTTTATTCCGTTTTGGTCTAATTGATCGGTCCTTTTTTTTTCTTTTCTTTTTTTTTTTTTTTTTTTGTTTTTTTTCTTTTTTTTTTTTTTTGTTTTTTTTTTCTAGTAACTCAATCACTCTATTTCATCCTAGCAAAGTAATAACACGTCGATGTTTAGTGACCCACCAAAGCACTTAGAGAACAATAGATAAATATGGAAAAATAAAAATAGAATGTGATATGGTGATATTCCGAGATATGGTAACAACTATCATGTTAATTTGTGATTTCTGAGCTATATTCGTCCCCTTTTAGTTAATCGGTTCCTCAACTCCTGCATTCAAAATGGTTCCATCCACTAATGGTGTCATCCTAAAGGCACAAGTTCAAACTATACAAACATATAAATGCTCCCCCACACTTAAACTGCACATTGTCCTCAATGTGTAAAACCGAAAGTTCTGAATTCTGACGTAACAGCAGATAAAACGCAAAAACTGTGCAAATTGGTAAGGAATTTGGAAAAACTCCATTTCACAAAAGTTGTTCACCTACGTGTTTTCTACACAGTGTCAAAATTTCACAGTGTTTCGATAAACGGTCTGACAGTTATGGTCTCTGGAATGAACTACGTGCAGTCTGAAATTTTCTGACGAAAAGGTATTCGTCATAATTCTCTTCTAAGATAGATTACGGACTCAATGAAATTAAACATAGGGATGCAAATATGATATGAAAACAGTAAAAAATAAATAAACGAAACAAAAATAAAATGCAAAAGGATAAGAGATACAAAACCGGTGGGTTGCCTCCCACTTAGCGCTTGGTTTAAAGTCGACGGCCCGACTATATCCTTGCAAGATTCATTCCCCGTATACCAATAACCTGAAAAGTTGAGGATCCTTCCATAGAACCTGTTTTGCAAACACTAGCTTCACACAAATATTAGTAACATAAAGCAAAAGTGAAGCTATGAACCGATAAAAGCTTCCCCCACACTTATTCTTGTCCACACATGGAAGTGTATAAAGAATATAAAAGTCGGGTACGTCCACGGTTTCTTGTTCCATAACCTGCATAGTATGAGAATCAAGTTTCTCTAATGGCGGAAAACGAGAAACAAAGTCATTCAACAATATTCTCGAAGCACATACATTCAAACCAATAAGAGGTAAAGGAGAAGAAACAATAGGCAAAGGGTTAGATAAACCTTGCACAATCTCTTGTATCACGGAATCCTCTTCATCCTTGAAAAACTCAATTGAATTATTCACCTCATGTATATCATGGTCCTCTATCAAACCTTGCAACCATTCTTCGTCCGTTTCTGCCTTAACCAAAGTATCAACATAAACATCATCATTACAATTATTTGCAAGCTCAATTGGGTCTTCCACAATATTGGTTATACCGGTCTCATTCTCAACACATTCCTCCTTGTTGTAAGGCACATACTCTTTCATATTGATTGCTCCAATATGCTCCTTCCATAGAAATAAGCACCTGAAATAATTCCCAAACCAAGGTTAAAAACCAGAAAATAGGAAAAAATAAAACAAAAACTGAATACAAAAATAAGAAACCAAAAACAATTGACAACCGCTGCCTCCCCGGCAACGGCGCCAAAATTTGATCGCGGTCGTAAGCGTCAAAAATAAATTACACTTTCTTACTACTCAAAATATAAATATAGCAAGGGCAAGAAAGGATCGATCCCACAGAGAGGTCTAGGTTGTCAAATTGTTATGGTTTCCTAAAAATAACACCGGGGTTTTGTGATTTTATAAACTAAAATAAAATAAAAGCAAATAAACAAATAAGCAAACAAGATAGAAGAGATATTGGTTAAGGATTTCGTTTTCATTCACTAACATGCTTTTCATAATAACTAGAATTGATATTTAATCTCAACTTTTATCAAAGACCCTAGAATACCTTGATCGCAAGAATATCCCGCAAACCTCCTCATGTCATCAACAAACACATTAAAAGATGCGAATATGAATTCTACCTAAAGGAACAACCTAACGTGTAAAAGCACTAATCAAGTTTAATTCCCTAGGTGCGTTAAGTTCTATGAAATCAGGCCAATCAAAGCAATCGAACGTGGAAAGCGCACTAATTCGATTTAACAAAGGTTATGGTTCACATATGATCATAAGAATATATCACTACAAACTATAATCATATTTATGCTACTTGCAATCCGGAATTATCACTTTTGCGTATAATAACCCTAATCTAGCAAGAGAGATGAAAACAAACTCAATCGACTCGCGACTCGACTAAACAAGCATTCAAATCATGTAACAATATTCATAGTGAATCATAAACAATAATATGAGAGAAAACTAATTTATTGAATTAAAACCATTGTTTGGAAATCCAACTTATTCCATAACCAATAATAAACTTAGGTACTCATATTCAAGGAGTTCATAACAAGAAGAAAGAGAAAAGACTTCATGGTTGTGAACCCTAGAAAAAGTAGAGATAATAAATAATCAAAAAGATAGAAGTCCTCTCTTTTATATGTTTCTCAATTTCCATAAAGGATACTCCTTCCAAAATTAGGTTTTGTCTTCAAGTCCATTAGTTGGAAATTCACCCGCCCACCATGGAGAGAAACCCGTGCAGAAAATATGTCCAAAAAAACACTCGCCGGAAAACTGGGATTGCGGTCGGAATTTGGCCGGAAAAGTCGCCGGAAAACTAGCTCAGGTGACCGGCAAAGTCAAACCGGTCACCGGTCAACGAGTCGACTCGGGTCAACGATCCACTCGGTCGGGTCAACACCGATTCAGAGAGTCAGGCCGAGTCAAACGAATCGTGGTGAGTCACTATGTTTGGTTAAGCTTGGCATGAGCTAGTGCGGGCCCGAAGCGCATCACCAACTCCTTAACCAGCCATGTTGGCTGGCATAACTTTGCAGCCATTCAGTTGAAGCTCAGTTCCATCTCCATCAGTCCAGAATTGCGACATCCATCAACTCTGAAATCCACCTGCAGTATCATCATTCCTAGCACCATCTATTGCAGCTCTATAACAGCATCATCAGATCCAAACCCTGGCAGCAACCACCTTCACCACATATCCAATTTCACTTCCTCCCAGCAACAGTTCACCATGGCATTCCCTGGAAACTACACACACAAGCTGCATCTTCAACATGCCTTAATATCTCCTCCTCGACTCGAGCTCCATCACCATTGCCACTAGTTTCCCTAATCGCCAATTGTCACGACCTGACTCCATTCTAACTCAGCAAACATCACCAGAACGACATCTTAACCAGCCTGAAACCAGCACACACCGCACCATTGAGATCGCAACCATTCATAACCGCAATATCGCTCCAACACCAGCCTGGATAAACCGCACAACTTCTCGTCTTCTAAGTGCAAAGACAATTTTCTAGCACCATTTGCATCTCATTGCCGTGGCTAGTTGAGTCGATGAAAGACTCCATCCGACCTCCATGAAACCCATCAAAGTCATGAACCAATTATGGCACCCGCATCACACGAGACCTCATCAACATTACTCCATCATCCAACAACCACAAACTTACTCCAAATCACAACCAACTCGCTCAAGCATTCTCGTAGACCCCTTCTCGAGCTTCATCTTATCAACCTTCTCCATTTCACCCAAAGAATCAGTCAAATCCTGAGCATCACCTCTACTGAGCTATAAACCGACCATCATGCTTCACTGTTGTAATTTGAGCTCTAACCATCAATCACTGCCAGCACCAATTATCCCTGCAACTGCAATCGACTTACTTGTTGCAACCTCAGTTCCAAGGCAAACCAACACATCCGAAAGCCTTCTGTAGTTGAATCAAAACCCTGGCCAATTCTCATATGACAGCCATCTCCACCAAATTCCATCTTCATATTCTCAGCCTCGCTTATTCATTTGCATTGCAACTCCATTGACAAAATTTCAATAACCGTAACTACTCCTGTTCTTTCACCTGATTCTACAGTTGAGAACCCAAAATCAATTCGAGTTACATCTCAAGACTCCAGAATTTCTCTTCCTTCTCTGACTTGCCCATCTCTGTCGATCTTTCTTCAGTTGAGTTCTCGTTTGAGAATTCAAATACAGCAAAACCCTAACTCCTGTTGCTTTTCCTACTCAGTTCATCTATGACAGCATTCCCATTTCTTCTCTTCTTCTCAATTCGAGACCAACCCTAAATTCAGAACCTAATTGTAAATCTCAGATCCCTTTTTATCTTTTAAAAACACCAACACACCTCTAATTTCCTTCTCTGTGGCATCACGAAGAGCTTCAAAGACTTCTCTCGGTACATCGCCAGAAACAACATCAATTATAAAGCTCACAACCCTCTCTTCATCGAATCCGATTCACAGAACAATAGCCATCCCCATCTTCAATTCCTTTAAAATCAACTCAAAACCCATCAGAACCACCATTCAATCGAGAACAGCAACATCAAACTTGAAAGCCCTGATAACCTCTACTGACTCAGTCACTTAGCATCTCTCGATCAACAGCAGCATTCTTTCCTCTCATCAGGTGAACAATGGTCGAAATAGATAAGAAATGAGAACCTCTCAAAATGTAGGGTTTGGATAACAGGGTCGGGTCAGGTCCGGATCTGGGTGTTACTATGGGCCTGATCCGGGTGTTGCCAGCATAACCATCCTCTGGATAAGGGCTACCCTGAATGAGAGCCCCTTAACCACCTCTGGACTCCAAATAGTCTTCGCCCTTGATGAAATGACAAGTTTGCCCTTTTTGTTCAATTTTGGTGATTTCTTCTTCTTTTCCTCCGTGCGACTCCAGAGTACAGAATAACTCAAAAACACACGTAAAATACATAATTTACAAGAAAATAGCAAAGAAAGCATAAACTCCTAGATAGTAAATACGGTGTATTCTACACCTATCATTTGTGTTTCTTGTTTTTCGCACAAAGGTCGTTTAGAGAATTCAATGGCTAAGAAGGCGGTAGTTTTTTTATTTTGATATGTTGTAGTAGTTGTTATCAATTAACAATGTTGGAGGTTCTTTTTGCAGTATTAAGGTTTACCAAAAACCAAAACATATGTTTATTTATAAGACTTCTTGAAGTTAAATCAAATTTGCAGAGAAGATGAAGCCATATAAGGGATTGAAAATCTTAGATAAACATCTCCTTTCCACAACGAAGAATTCCCACCACGTGTTCGATAAAATTCCAAAAAGAAGTGTGAAGCTCTTTTTGGCCGAATTTCCAAGTGGCGTGTTTTCGCCTTCGCGTGTTTAGGGTTTGCTAAGTTTAATTTCTTCTTGAAATCAATTATTGTGAACTCTAAATAATGAATGCTAGAACAAACAAAATAAAAATACCAAAAATGAGAGAAAAATAGTAGGAGAAGTGTATAAACTTTTGTTGATTGCTACAAAGGAGGAAGAGACCTCTTATACATGCTTTCTTCTATTAGGGAAATAACTACACCATTAAATCATCAATTACACCTAGAATAAAGGGTTACAAGAGTTATAAAATTAACACCCATAAAATGGGTATTAAGTGCCTTATGAATTAGTACAGTGGTGGTTCATATCCATATAATTATTTCATAACACGCCCCTAGATGTCCACCACGTAAAAACGTTGCCTCGTTAAAGCCTTGCAAGGAAAAAACATTTGGGAAAAACCTTAGCGAAGGATAAAGAGTGCATGGTGAATGTTGATAAAACTACCTCATTAAAACCTTTCTAGGAAAACCTTGTGGAAAAAACCATTGCGAATAAAAAAGAGTGTAGTTTAGAAAGTCGAGATTTGGTATGTGTTAAAGGTTAGGTGGTTGTGGTAATGATTATCTTTATGAATCTCTTGGAGGTGTTTTGACAACAATCCATGTTATCTTAATGGAGGACGAATTTTAATTCATCTCTTCGAGGTATTTTGACATCAACCCATGTTATCTTAATGGAGGTTCAATTTTAGTTGATGCTTGGTTGATATGATCAAAAAAAAAAAAAATATATCTTGAAGCCACAAGGATCGCCTATTCTGTTTCTGTATATCTCCATCGAGACAACCAAGATAAATTAAAAAAAAAATCTCAAGTTTTATTGAGAAGATATCCTCGTCTCGGAGTTCATGGATTAAATCGACAAGAAAGTGATCTTGCACACATATGATCTTTAAGTCCACCTTTTATATTATTTATAAGGTATACTGCCATATATGCCTTTTTCTTCTGATTATTTTCAAAGCTTCAAAGGCATACTACATCATTAAATAAGGTATCCTGCCACATATGCTTTTTTCTTCTGATCCTTATTTTCAAGTACACCCTTTTTTTTCTCTCTCTCAATCTCTGAACAAATTTTTGTTTCTTTGAGCTTTTGTTTTGTACCATGTAACCATCGGACAGAATTGCTTAGTACGTACTATCTCTCTCCATTTCGTTTCGTTTTCACGTCACTATCAATAACGTGTTCTGATTTTTCTCTCCTTCTGTCGTGGTAACCTGTTTGTTACTGGCACGAGAAATCCTTTTTCGTTTGGATTTTTTTCCGCATGCTGTCTTAGGAATCAATTTGATGTCTTAGTATGGACATATGTGACAGTATGCTTCTTATCCTTATTTAATGATGTAGGTTATTAATTGGTTTATTGTGTCCCTATGTAGAAAAATCTTGCACATGTACCTCAAGAAAGGGTGTTCTCTATTATCTTTCTAAGATGTTTGATTTGCGTTGGCATTGGGATCACATGTCGCGTAGTACATGTTTAGCGTTTTGTTGTTCCGTTCTCTGGAGAAAAAGTTCAAGATTGAATAGATATGTGTGGTTTTATCTGGTTAATTAGTTGCTAGGGTATTAGTTATTTTAAGTATGCAGGATCTTTCGTGATTTTTTGTTCTTCAGAGAGTCAATTTATTAAGGTTCCATATTAATAATAATAGTATTTTTGGAAAAACCCATATGTATGAAACCACCATTTGTTTGCGTTTTGTTTATAGGTTCAAATGGAACAATGGTTTATATAACTTGAGAAAATATAGAAAAAATTTGTGTTTCTTGTTTTTCGCACGAAAGTCGTTTAGAGAATTCAATGGCTAAGAAGGCGGTAGTTTTTTTATTTTGATATGTTGTAGTAGTTGTTATCAATTAATAATGTTGGAGGTTCTTTTTGCAGTATTATGGTTTACCAAAAACCAAAACACATGTTTATTTATAGGACTTCTTGAAGCTAAATCAAATTTGCATAGAAGATGAAGCCATATAAGGGATTGAAAATCATAGATAAACATCTCCTTTCCACAACGAAGAATTTCCCACCATGTGTTCGTTAAAATTCCAAAAAGAAGTGTGAAGCTCTTTTTGGGCGAATTTCCAAGTGACGTGTTTACGCCTTCGCGTGTTTAGGGTTTGCTAAGTTTAATTTCTTCTTGAAATCAATTATTGTGAACTCTAAATCACGAATGCTAGAATAACTTTAGGCATAGCAAGCAATAGCACCCAACCTCCCAAACAAATCAGCAGTCTTCTTTAGCGGTTTACTCACTTGTGACCTAACCCGTTACATCATTTAACTTGGTAGCTTATCGGATCTTTTCATTTTATTTTTACTTTTTCCACGGAATTGGTTGTCTATCTATCTAACTCCACCGTCCAGTCACCCAATTAAATCAGTCATAAAAGCCAGCTTCCTCGAGAACATGAATTCCTAATCCGTAAGAAAAACGATAACAATACTCCGGTCCAGAATTGAGAGCTTCGAAAAAGATAAAAAAAAAATCACAAAGATGTGCACTCTAGAGAAACGCGGCAATCTCTTCATCCTAACTCTAACCGGAGAAGACGACCACCGTCTTGGTCTTCCCCTGATTTCAACACTCCGAGCAACTCTCAATCAAATCAGAACCGAAGCAAAACCAGGATCAGTTCTAATCACAACAGCACAAGGAAAATTCTTCTCCAATGGTTTCGATCTGGCTTACGCTGCTGATAAAAACGGATCAATAAACATTCCCCGGCTTCGTGAAATGGTCGACGGCTTCAAACCGGTCATTTCAGATTTCCTAACTCTTCCTCTTCCGACGATAGCAGTTGTCTCCGGTCACGCTGCAGCTGCTGGATTCATGTTAGCTTTGGTCCATGATTATGTATTGATGAGAAAAGATAGAGGAGTTTTGTACATGAGTGAGGTTAATATTGGCTTGACTTTTCCTGATTATTTCATGGCTTTGATGAAATCGAAGATCACGTCACCGATTGCGAGAAGAGATGTTGTTCTTAGAGCTGCGAAATTGACTGCTGAGAAAGCTGTGGAGTATGGGATTATTGATTCTGCTCATGAGAATTTGGAAGAGACGATGAAAGCTGGGTTGAAATTGGGTGAAGAATTAGGGTCTAAGAAATGGAAAGGTGAGATTTATGCTGATATCAGGATGAATTCTTATTCTGAGATTTCTGAATTGCTTGGATTAGTTGAGGATTTCAAGTCTGTTATTCCTGCTAAACTTTGATCATCATCTTCTGATGAAGAAATAGTTGGGGAACTTATGTTGGAGTTATCTTTTAATTTTCCCCATCTTATCATGTATCTTTCTCTATATAGAATAAAGGAAAATTGTTCTCTGAAATGGCTTTTTGTTACTATTATTTCCAAGTAAAACAGGAACTTTAGCTGTGGTTTGAGAAATTGGTTCTGCACCCATTTCCATTTAAAAAACTTTTACTGCATAAAGATGTAAATGCTCAATTGCCTAACTATGTTAGGTGTTAGTCTTTTCTTGTATCAATTGCAGTATTTCTTAAGTTGGAGTCTATTTTATGACCCCTTACATGGTAGCTCGAATCGTGGTAGCATTACTACTCTTTTTGTACAATCTGGGTCCAACTCTATAGTTGTACATTCTTACTCTTCTGTATTAGTGTTGTTGTTGGAGAGCAATTGGCTGAAGTTGCATCGTACTACCCATTGCAGACGGATGTACTTATTAGGAGGCCAAGTATTCTGTCTCCACTCTCCAGGTATTTGAGACTTTCAATCCGTAAGCCCATCAGGTACCGTACATATGTTCTTAATATCGATTTTGCATCCGTACACACCCAGAAATTATGATCGTCGCTTACTCACTTTGGTGACAGTCTCTGGGGTTTATTGTTTTTGTAGTAAATCATCAATTCAGTTGCTTAAAGCTAGAATTTATGTTTAGTGAGGAAACACAATGTGATGCAGAAATTTTTGAAGAAAGACATTGCAAACTGCAAATAACCTTGAAACTAATGCTTATGGCAGGGTAATTTCTCTTAGGTATATGTTTTGTAATTTTTTTTCTGGGATTTTTAGATTTGTGGCTCTCAGGGTAAAACAGCTTAGAATCTGCCAAAATCTGAATACACACTCAATTTATTATTTTATACTGAACATACTATGATGTGAAGTGTATGCTTAATGTCAGCTTGATCTCCCATAAAAAGGCATATAGAGCGTATATTAGTTGCGACTGATCGCTCTCCAATTTAATTCAATAATACATTAATGAAGATTTTGATAACTTTGTGCGAGTTCATGCCTCGTGGAAGCTTAGAGAATCATCTGTTCAAAGAGAGCTTTCATGCGGGGATTGCTGTGTTATTTGATATAACTATTTTACCATTTCCTTGATAGTTTTGAGCTATCTTGTTTGCAGGAGGATCCTACTTCCCACCACTTTTGGGGAATCCGCGGAAGGTTGCTCTTGGAACAGCTACGGGACTTGCATTTCTTCATAGTGCAGAAACACAAGTCATTTTGAGGACTTAAGAAGTTATCCTGATTGAGTTGGTGCGCAACTCCTCCTTCACAATGCAGGTTCAGCTCTCACACCTACGGTGATTACTGTTGTGACTTTATACGCAAAGCTTTTGTATTTTGGATTGGCAAAAGGTGATCTGACTACCACGGGGAGGGTACTGGCTTTGACAACTATTTTTGAAGGTTGGTCAGAAAATACAGCAGCATGTGAGTCTCTTTCCAAAACCTGTTTTCCAAGTTAGATAATGTTGGTCAGCTATAATTTTTATATTCACAAGTCACAACAATCACTGGCATGTAAATAATGTAAAACTAATCTGTGTTTCTTTGGTTATGCAGCACTGGGTTGACACGATGTACAGAATAACATCAGCACATGTCAGGTCCGTTGCAGTAGAAGCTACGACAATCAAAGGCTTCTAAACTTGGACTCTCAGTGCATCTTTCTACTGGGACATCAAATGAGATTTTGTGATACACCTTTGAATTTTGACAGTGCTATACAACCTATACATGACAAGTTGCATGTTAAGATGAAAGCTAGATCTTACGTTGTACCCATTCATCCCGTATTTCTGTGAAAGAGTTGTCAGAAGATTGTGATAAGTAATCCGCATTTTACGGGACCTGGGGTGGATTATATGTGAATCTACTTCCGTCTTGATTTGGGGCTGGTGTGGTGATTATAGGCTTTGTTGAGGTGGACTATGAACAACATGATATTCAGCTGTGGCATTCGAACCCATTAAGACATTGTCCTTCCTGTGTGCATTTTCTGTGAAATACTCTGATACTCACGTGTTAGTATGTCTGTCCATACATAGTTGTTCTAAGATTCCTGTTGATACTGTAGTTATGTCACATTAATCTTACGTTTTTTTGAACCGTGAAGGAGTTCAACTCTAAAAGAGGAATCCAAAACCAAAAAAGGAAACCAAATTCTCCACTATATAAACGTCGGTCGTATCCTTGGTTTCAACTCCCTCTAGATTTCTCTCTTGCAATGGAAACAGCATCAGAAGCACCATCGGTGCCAAAGGCTGCACCATGGCTTGTCTTTCCATTCAGATACGGAAACTTTTACACCGGTGAGACATCTCTAGCTTTCTACGTACGTGAACCTTGTGAAGAACCATTACCCGAGCTGAGTGAAGAACCATTACCAGAGCTGAATACCGGCACATCTTTTTGGCAGAAAACTTGTCATCAGGGTTGGTGAATTGTTTTATGCGACGATTAAAAGGTACAAATACAAGAGAGATTGGGAAGATTGGAAATACGGGGATTGTTTTTTGTGGAATCCTGCCTCTTTAGAAACAATTCTCTTGCCAAGTTTACTTGAATGGATTGATGAATATGCTCTGCTTGATTGTGTTTTGACATCACCTCCTCCTAGACATGAACACGAACAGGAACATGAGCACAAACACGACGACGAGCACAATTCAACGGTTTTTTTCCTTTTTGGATATTATTGCGAAGATACTTATTCTAACGATGCACAGCCTGGCTACGATCGTCTCTCGCTCTTTTTTTGCCACCCTGGTGACAAGGAATGGAGAACGCAGAGTATCCCATCTCTGTATGATTCGAAAGATTTATCTCTCCATTATATTAAACGCGGGAACGGTGACAAGTTGTATGTTGCGTGTGCATGGTGTACACAGTAGGGTATTTCCAGGGTACAAATAGAAGTAGGGTGTATAGACTAGCTCCCGGAAGTAGAACAAAATTTCCCACAATGATATCACTGAGTCCTTTCATTGGGAAAGACCCCTATTTATAGTTATTTTCCCAAATGGGGGATGTCAGGCATGTGTCCTTTCCTATCTTTCCTTATCTTGCTACTGCCCTCCTAAGCCTCCTTGCCTGTACAACTGTACTTTAAATTCTTCTAGATGACTTCTCCCTTGTGACTTTCCTGCACGTGTACTTGAATACTGAAGAGGTGGGAACGCCTGGTAGTATCCTCTCTAAGATATGGGGAAACCTGGTATCCTCTTTAGCATGGGACGCTATGTCGTACTCCCTTTTGTATATGGAGAGGCCATACTTCTTCCTTGGTATTTTTCGGGTATCTACATTAAGCCCCCTGGCTGTTTGGGCAAGGCGTCAGCCTTCTCAACGATCTATTATTTCTTTTTCGGCGTTTTTGTCGAATGACTCACCTTGGGTACTTGCGCCTTCCCGTAAGTCCCCTTGTTCTTATATATCTTGGAGACTTGATCTTTGCAAGTCTCCTTGCCTCGCTCACCTTTACTTGCATGTTCTGCAAGTCCTCTGGTATTATTCATTTCATATTGATCTAGGGGTCTTGGCGTGATGTACACGTGACAGGCGCTCGTGCGTTGTTACAAGTCCCCTTGCATTATTGTTGGTCTTTTTATTAGTTCATACACGTGTCACTTTCTGGCTCCTGGAGAGGTTGAGGCGGTTAATGGTGACAATTATTATTTATGGATTGCGTCTTTCTGGCTTCCAGTAGTGTTGTTTCAGTTACGATCAGTTACAATCCCCCCAAGTCTATAAATACTCATCTAACTCTTATTACCCCTTCTCTTCAAGTACTCTCCCTTTCTCTCTTCTTATCTCCTTTTTCAACTTCAAACCGACGCCTTTGTTTCATTTTATTCTTCATGAGCGGCAACGAGAGTTCGGCGGCTGAGAATTCTCCTGGCGATGAAGATTCTGGGGGTGAGGAGGCGCCTCACCTGCTCCCCATATTGTCAGAAGAGGAGCGAGTCTTTGCCCCTGGGAAGGGTAAGAATTGGGCGACCTTCCTGGCTAAACAGAAGTCCGCCAGTAAACTTAGACAAAGCGCCTCTCCTTCGACCACTGTCGCCTCTTTCTTGGATGATGGTTTCCTCCGTCAGGTTAGTAAACCAACTTCTTTTGATCCGCCTGTTGTTGATGAAGAGGTCAACAATGGGTTGTTGGTGGAGGAGATCGAGGAGACGCCTCTTCTTCCAATTTCTGCTCTTTCACGTATCCGTCTTTCCCGCGGTGACTTCACGCTTCCTAAGATAGATTTTATTTCTCGGGCGAACTCTTGTCCGGAATGGCGCCCATGGGTAGAGTACATTCTTTCGATTCCTTACTATAAAGACATGATTATTAAACTGGAATTGATGGAGGCGCTTTCTTCATCTCGATATAGGCGCCTTACTAGGAACAACCGATATATGTTTCGTTTGGCTTTGAGATGGATCCCGCTGGTTCATACATGTCTTTTTTCTCGGGGAGAGGCGTCGCCTACGTTGGAAGATGTGGTATCTTTGACTGTCCTCCCTCTTCATGGGAGTCATGATTTTAAATATGTGTCTAGTGGTCTGTCTGATAACGATGATCTTATATTGCGCTTCTTAAAGCAAGCACGCACAGATTCAAGGAAACGGGTCGCCGAAGCGGACGCACCTTCCGAGATTTGGACTCCCCTTAAGCTATCTAAGAAAGGCGCCGAATAAGTTGTTCCTAGAAAATGAAAAGAGGTACCTTCTGCTGAGGAAGTTGAAGCTGTCCCCGTGGCTTCTCGGGAACCAGCCAGGCGAGCTACTTTGAACTTGTGGGTTATGATGTGGGCGCCCAAGTTGGTAGGCGAGTATGGCTGGGATCCCCTTTCTCCTCCTACCGGATCTACCGAGTGTCACGAGTTAGCTTCTTTTTTGTCTTATTGGTTGTCTCACGAGGTTTTTAAACATTCCCCTACTGATGCTGTCAGGGACGAATCAATGGTCATGGCGGTACTTATGTCACGCGGAATTTCATTCCCACTGGAACCCATGTTTCTTGGCGGATTATATCATCATTTGGATTTGTTGGTGAATGACATCCATAAGGCTAATGACGCCTCCTTCACAGTCGAGATGTATCTCCCTGCCAATTTTATGCAGATGTGGGGTTGGGAGCATTACCGCCGGTACAGGTCAGAGGTGAAGGACTTGGAGCTTGAGGGGGAACGAGTTATTGTTGCTGAGGATGGTACAGAACAAACCATTACTTACCCCATTTCTTATCCCCAGACGGCTTTATACGAGAAGGCGGTCGCCAAGCAATCTGTTCGTTTAGCGCCTTTGTTAGACCGCTTAGATGAGTTAACTTCCGCCCATATGATGATAATGAATGCGGAGGAGAGTCTCATCGGTTTGTGTCTCTCTTCCATGAGGATTTTGTGGATTCAGTATCAGATCCTCCTATTTTTGATGCTTGCAACTTCGTAGCCGTAGTGACGCCAGGGTACCTTCCTGTTTTTTACAGAGGATAATACTTTGACGAGGCTTATAATTTGAACCACGTTGCTCGCCAGGCGGGTTTCGATCAAGGGACCGACTCTTACCTTACTCCCTCATGTGTGTCGAATCCGCAATTGGTAGAACAAAGCTTCATGCGTTTTGTTTTCAAGGACAACATGCCGCGTTTTTTCCGTCCGCCTTTCAACCCTTTGAAGGTCCCGCAACTTAACAGGGAATTGAAGGTTACTCATGATTGGTATATGTACTGGATTAGAGAGATGGAAGATTTGCACCATGATTTGGCGGCCGATGCTGTGATGGTTCCCCCATCTGACCCGAAAGAGCTTTATCGCTTGGGGCGTACTAGACTACCCGCAGAGGTCATGCGTTCTCATGGGCTTGCTTCGGTACCAAGAGAAAACGTCTTGAGGTTCCTCACACTCGTGGCAAAGGGAAAAGAAAGCCGCCCACTTCATCAAAGATTCAGGATGCCGTTCGCAACCTTTGTGGGACCTTACCTCAGGAGGACGAGGTATTTCTTGTCGTATTCTCCCCTTTTCTCTATTATTCTTTCCTTCCGTAATTTTCTTGGGTACTCATTGCGTTGGGTTATGTCTTAGTCGAATGTCCCTCCGCATGGTCCATTAAGCTACTTTGCTCATGAGTGGTTCGACATTAACATGAACGAATTGCCACAGAGGTTTTCGACGAGCGGAGGCACCGTGATGCGGTATAGTCCCTATTCCGCGTTTCCCTCGGTCTCCTCCTCGGAAGTATCTTTCGGATAGGGATGTAGCTTTTCTTAGAGGGCGCTATTCGAATAGTAACTTGTCACAACAGGATGTTGGCGCTATCTCAAGTGCTGCACTTTGTTCCGATGTTTTATTTGGTCAACCGGTTATCTCTCGACAAGGGCAATCTGGTATTTCCTCCGTTACTTAAGACGCGTGCCTGTTATTTGTCCTTCGTCGCATTAATTAGTATGATGCCTTATATATATATATATATATATATATATATATATATATATGTATAGAGGGTTCTAGGAGAAGAGAGAGTGCTGGTTTCTCTTTCAAATTTTCTTACTTTCTCTCTCTTCTTGGGTTTTCTTAGGACGAAGAGATCGGCAGACTATTGGTTTATGCGCCTCCGTCGGTAGTTCTTCTTCTTCAGCATCTACTACGGGCCATCAAGGCGCCTCCCTTCTTCTTCCCACGTAAGTTTTAGATTTATTTTATTACAGACATTGTCACATGTTTTATTTATTTCGTCTATGTTATCATTACATATATATATATATTTTGGTATATGTTTCCAGGCCATGGGTAAACATGGTCGTTCTAACACCAAGGATGGTCATGAAAGAGGAAAGAGGACCAAGACCCAAAGCGATCATCATCCGGTGGCGCCTCAGCAGGTTATTCAGTTGATCCCTCCGTCTGGTGGCGAGCGCACAGTCCCGCCTACCTTCCTTATCCTGAATAAGCCCGTGGAACCGCGCCTCATTCGGGATGGGGATAATTATGTGTACGTGTTTGGATTCTAGGTCCCTCCTCGTTATGAGCCATTATACACTCAAGTGGTGATGCAGCACGACCATATTGCCTCAGGCAAGGTATTTCCTGATGCCAACATCCTTGTGTCCTACACATTATGCCTCTTGGATGTATTAGGTGAGATGGTGGTTGCTGGTGATCATCCTTCAGCTGCACAGTTGCAAAGTTGGCGTCGGACAATTACTAATGCCTTTAATATGCGGTTCAACATTGGGTGGCTGGATGCTCTTTGGCAGGAGGCGGAGATGAAGGCGAATGCTCGCCGGACTCAGTTGCCAGGCATTGTCGTTAGCCTTAGTGAGAGGTTTACTTCTGTGAGGGCTAACTTAGAGGAGTTGATGGTAACTCAGGAGCGCCTGATCAGGGAATCCGTCGAGGTTGTCAACGGGATCGCCCAGGCTAAAAAGACGTTGGAAGAGGAGGAACGATTGTTGGAGGAGGATGAAGCGGAACTGGCAGAGCAGTCTGAGTCATGAGCGCCTTGGTAGTAGAGGGATTTCTTTTTCATCCTTCCCTTCTCTCCTTTTTTTTTTTTTTTTTGACAAAGAAACACTTTGAAGGACGTGTTGTGCCCTTTGTACTATTTTCTTTCTCTTTCTCTTTCTCTCCTCTTTTTTTTTTTAATTCCGCTCGTATCCCGAAAACCTGGCTTCTTTAAGTAATTATGGTTTCAAAATACTATTGTCATTTTATACATTTCTCTTTGGCGAATGGTTTGGAGAGTAATGGCTAGCTACTTGAGTTTGGTGGTGGAAATTTCTATATTGAGGCGCCTTGTGGACATTTATCCTTTGATATGTCAGTATTATGAATGAGAGCATGCGGATGCGCATGAGACGTTGATGGATGTAGAGTCGCAAATAGGAGGTCTTAGGCGTGCCGGGAATAGCGTTCCCATGGATTTATCAACAAGGCATTCTTGGTTGAAGGGTCGCCGGGTAGCCTTTGGCCTAGATTCGGTGTATGTCTCAGCTTCTCGACATGCCATTGACGTGGAACTTGCTCTTGCTTTGGCTAAGCTTAGTCATTGTACACGTGTCTGAATGTTTTAGGGTTAGTGGGTCGGTAGCTTTAGGTTATATATATATATCATGCTTAGCTTATTTCATTTTATTTGAGTTATTCTCTTTCTTCCTTTTGTTTCTTTATGTTTTTCTGGATGTCGTATACTCGTTCTGTTAAGGAGTGGGTCCTGGCGTTTCCTGCAGCGTCGTGGAATCCTTGGAAGGATGTATATGAGTGGGAGATTCATCGCTTACACCAAATTAAGGATGAATGCATACAAAAACTGGAGAGGTGTGAACATGCTCTGGATAAAGTGCGTTCAGATTGGTCTGATTGCACCGATACTTATTACATGGTGTCTACCGGCGTTATTTCTCAAGTCGCTTTTGGTAAGATAGAGCGCCGCTTTAGGCAGGCTGGGATCGTGCGGATGACCGCTCATGAAGCGGTGAAATGAGCTCGTGGTAGTTTATCTTTAGTGGAGGGGGAGATAGCCAAGTATCACACAATGTTGACCAATCTGCAGTGTTGACTTGGAAGTAGTCTGCAAGTGGGTCCTGTAAAAAGCTATTAATAGCCTATGAATATATATATATATATTTTAAGTTGCCTTTGGATATGGTGCTTGTTATCTCATTTTGCCTTCAAGCTTGCTTTTGGTTAGTTGTGGTGTCTCGGGAGGAATTAGTGTTGGAGATAGATCGACTTGAGCGGATGATAGGGGCGGCGCGTATCATGTTTGAATATTTCGTAGGAGAGAATAAGCGTTGTTCACGCCTTTTGGCGGAGCTTGAACAAGAGCTACAAGAAGCTATTATCAACATTGTTCCTATGGCATCTCCCTTTATGGAGTATCGGCGGCGGTGCTTGGAGCAAGAAGACAGCAGTTATGATTGCTATGTGCGCGCGCATATGCATACTAGTATTCTGGAGAGCGCTATTATTGATACCCAGTCATTGCTTGATGTAATCCCTTAGGCGACTTTATCATATGTAAAGCTCTGTTTTATTATTAATATATAAGAATTTTGTTTTTGATGCTTAATGTAAATTTGTTTTTAATTACATTTCTGTTAATGTCATCGGTGTTGCTCCCTTTGCTTATGAATTCATTAATGGGCACCTGCGCCAAGGGAGGTACCATGGATATTAATTGGGGTGGAAGGTGTTCTTGCTCTCTCCTTTTAGTGGGAGCAAAAAGTACTCTCCCTCTTAATCAAGATTTTCATGAATGAAAGTATTATTAGGGCGCCTGCTCCATGGGAGGAGCCAGGGCCATGTTTTAGTGGGAGCAAAAAGTGCTATCCCTCTTTTCTTTTCTATTTTTATCAAGATTATCATGAATGAAAGTATTAGGGCGCCTGTGCCATCAGGTCCATGTTTTAGTGGGAGCAAAAAGTGCTCTCCCTCTTCTTCTTTTTTTAATCAAGATTTTCATGAATGAAAGTATTAAGGCGCCTGCGCCATTGGAGGCGCCAGGGCCATGTTTTAGTGGAGAAAAATGTGCTCTCCTTTTATTTTATCAAGCTTTTACATGGATGAAAGTATTATTAGGGCGCCTGTGCCGTGGGAGGCGCCTGTGCCATATTAATGGGAACAAAAGGTGTTATCCCTCCCTTTTTTTTTCAAGATTTTCATGAATGAAAGTATTATTAGGGCGCCAGGGCCATGTTTTAGTGGGAGAAAAAGGTGCTCTCCCCCCCCCCCCCCCTTTTTTTTTTAATCAAGATTTTTCATGGATGAAAGTATTAGGGCGCCTGTGCCATGGGGGCGCCAGGGCCATATTAATGGGAACAAAAAGTGTTCTCCCTCCTTAGGCAGGTCCATGGGGGGCGCCAGGGCCATGTTTTAGTGGGAGCAAAAGGTGCTCTCCCCATTTTTTTTTATCAATATTTTCATGAATGAAAGGGAGGCGCCACATGGATGAAAGTATTATTAGGGCGCCTGTGCCGTGGGAGGCACACGCGCTTTTACATGGATGAAAGTGTTTTTTTTAATTATTATTTATCAAGCTTTTACATGGATGAAAGTATTATTAGGTCGCCTGTGTCGTGGGAGGCACCATGGCCATATTAATGGGAACAAAAGGGGTTCTCCCTCCTTTTTTTTTTTTTAAATCAAGATGTTCATGGATGAAAGTATTAGGCCGCCCGTGGCATGGTGGCGCCAGGGCCATATTAATGGGAACAAAATGTGTTCTCCCTCCTTAGGCAGGGCCATGGGGGGCGCCAGGGCCATGTTTTAGTGGGAGCAAAAGGTGCTCTCCTCATTTTTTTTTTATCAAGATTTTCATGAATGAAAGTATTAGGGCGCCTGCGCCATTAGAGGCGCCTGCGCCATTAGAGGCGCCAGGGCAATGTTTTAGTGGGAGCAAAAAGTGCTCTCCCCCTTTTTTTATTTTAATCAAGATTTTCATGAATGAAAGTATTAGGGCGCATGCGCCATGGGAGGCACCTGATAGGTGTCTAAAACATCTAATTTTATATCTAGTATTTATGCTTTCTTTGCTATTATTTTTGTGAATTATGTATCTTATGTTCGCTTTTGAGTTTTGTAGGTGTTTTGGAGTCGTTGGACAAAAAGAAGTGGAACTCGCTCAAATATTGGATTTCTTCTCATCAAGATTGAATGGAACAAAAGGACGAAGCCACTGGCGTAAGAATGATGTCGCCATGACATCATATGAAGTTGTAATGAGCGAAAGCAAAGATTAAACTTGTCAGTTCCGCAAAACTGACAGTACAAGGAATTTAAGAATACTTTCAAGTGGCCCTTATCTTAACAGTGGATGCCTTGAACAGTTTTGGTCATTACCTAGACCGAAAAGTGAGAGAAGTAATTTTTCTCAATCATTTGTCGTTCGAGATTCAGAGAGAGTAAAGAGGATGGCGGCTTGCAGAGAGAAGAAAGTAGGCGCAGCCATGGATGAAATTAAGATCGTGAATTGTTGATAGGGGTGATCTGCTGGTGGTCGGTACATCAAAGGAGGAAAGATTTCATCTGGGATTATGAATGAATGGATTAAACTCGATTTGAGTTAGTATGATTTGAAGAGAAGATTTGAAGGTTGTTGTGTTGTTTGATTGAGAAATTGAGGGTTTATGATGAATTATAAGATGGGTTTTGTATCTGTTGCAGTTAAAAACAAAGACGAAGAGGAATTACAGCTGTCATTGTTGATACCAGTGAGAACTAGGGTTTGAAGCTGGGTTCGATTTCAGAGATTGATGGAGGTTATGAGTTCACAACAGCCAAGAAAAAAAGGGATCTGGGATATGGGTCTGTGTTGGTTGAGTTACTGCCATGAAATGGGTTATGTTGAGATTCAAGATTCAGCTGATGAATGAAGGGTTCAACTCGGATTTGAGTTTGGAATGATGGGCTTGTGATGATTGTTGTAATGTGCAGCTACAGGTGAAGTTGGTGGCAGATGAGTTAGCCGGTGTTGCTCTTGAGTACTGGTGGTAATATGAGGCAGTTGCATTTAGAGATGGTACTGGTGCAGATGCATATGACTGAGATGGTTGTGAACTGCATCAATTAGATGAAAGCTAGGTTGTTATTGCAGGGAGTTCTGCTACTTAAATTGCAGAAGCAGAGATGGAGATTATGAATCTGAAGCTAGGGTTTGTGTTGATGTGGTAGAATCTAGAGTCAAGAAGCAATGGGTGTAGACACTGATAATAACAACAATAAGATGGTGTTGGTGGTTGTTTCTGGGAGTTTGAGAACATGAGTGTTTCAATGTTGAGCTGTGAACAAGAGAATGGTGTAGCTGTTGTTGAGAGTTTGGCATGGAAACAAGGATTGAGATGCAATTGCAGCTCAGGTGATGCAATGATGATGCTGTGTGTGGTGCTGTAATGGGTACTGTGATTACGATGAGAACTGAATTGAGTTTGTATGGCAGTGGCATTAGAAAGATATGTTGTATTGAGCATGGAACTGACGCTGAGATTTGGGTGCAATGGATATCATGATTTTGTTGTTGTAATTGAATTGAAATGTGCAGTGAACAACTGGTTATAAAGCTGTAGAAAATGGAGTTGCAGATGGAATTTATGCTTAGGCAGAGATGGTGATTCTGGTGAGCTTTATGAGTCACAGGAGCAAGAAGCGGCTGAGATGGGTACCGTGTAACTTAATATGTAGTTGAGAAGAGAGTATGAAGCTCAAGTTACATGCGGTTCGTGAGAAGGTATTGCACTAGTGGAAGTCGTAATTCTTTGTTGCAGTCAAAGTTCTTTGCTATAAGCGAGGGTTGTGTTATTGGTTACTTTGAGCATTTGAAGCTAAGAATGAATGTGATGGTATTGGGAGATGCTGTGGCTTAGATGTATGTGTTAGTCTGTTGAAACAATGGTTGCAGGTAGTGCAGCTGCAACTCAGCTGTTGGTGGATGATTGCAGTTCAGATTGTAGTGGAGAATAAGAAGGCCATTGGTTCGTGGTAATGAACAGGTGATGGTGCTTGTGGAAGCTATTTTGGCATGGCAGGATATGGCATTGGTGGTGTTTTGCAGTGGTGCAGCTGGAAATGGTTGTATGGTTGATGAAGGGCCATCATGGCTGGCAGTGAAGCGCAATAATGGTGCAGCTCAGATTCTAGCATGTGAAATGGCTCAAGCCTTTGCAACTGTGGCTTAGGCCAAGGTGACTCAGACCAGACTCAGTCCTGACTCGGTGTTGACTCAGTTGACTTTCCTGGTTGACCCGAGTTGGATCGTTGACCGAGCTGACTCGTTGACCGGTGACCGGGTGGACTTTTCCGGTCACCTGAGCCGCTTTCCGGTCACTTCTCCGGCCGATTTTCGGCCATAATACCAGTTTTCCGGCGACAGTTTTTGGGGCATATTTTCTACATGGGTTTTTCTCACATATGGGCTTGGTGGACTTCTATCTATTGGACCTTTGAGACATGACCTAATTTTGGAAAGCAAAGCTATTTAAAGGAAAGATTTCTACAACTTTAGGTGACGTTTTTATTCTTGGAAGCTAAGGAGAGAGCCACTTTTGTTTACGCTACTAGGGTTTGCTTTTGTTCATCTTCTTCTTTATTCAATTCATATTTTTGTGATGAACTCCATAGCTATGAGTAGCTAATTTAATATTATTGGTTAAGGATGTAGTCCTATTTCTAAAACTTGTGCTTGTGTTATGTATTAGTTTTCTCTCTTGATTATCGTTTAAATCTCTAATGTTTTAATAATCACATGATTGATGTATTGTGATAGGACTTAGATGTTTGGTTAGTTAAGTGGCCAATTAATTGAACTTGCATCCTAGTCCATAACTATTTTAGGGTTTTTCATCGAGCGATAACCCTGAATACAAGTAGCATGATATGTTTACAGTTTGTAGTGATACACTCTCGTAATCATATGTAGAGTTTGACCATTGTCCGAATTGTTATGCGCAATGTATGACAATTGCTTTGATTAACCTATTTCTGAAACTTAAAGCTCCTAGGAATTGAACATAATTAGCGCAAGGCGTTAGGTTATTCTTTAGGTAGAATTCACATCTGTGACTCTAATGTATGTGTTGATGAACTTAGGAAATTAATAGATTATCTTGCTCTCTTGATTCTCTAGGCTTTTGATAATAAAAGAGATTAAATTGTAATTCTAATCATATATGCAAGCACATGTCTAAGATTGAAGATGAATTCCTTGACCAATACCTTTCTCTATTGATTACTTTCTACAATTTACTTTGTTTTTAATTTACTTCTATTGCTTACATTAAAATCAGAAATCCCCCCAATTGGTTACTTAAGGAAATTGAATACATA
Source organism: Papaver armeniacum (assembly GCA_023531295.1). Lineage (NCBI taxonomy): Eukaryota > Viridiplantae > Streptophyta > Magnoliopsida > Ranunculales > Papaveraceae > Papaver > Papaver armeniacum. The sequence goes on from JAJJWW010004805.1 coordinate 182,914, forward strand.
ATAACTACAACTACCTCTCTGTGGAAACGAACTCTTTCTTATCATATACTTTAGGAAAGTGAAATTATTTTTGGCCTTTTGACAATGATCAAAGCACCGAGGGCCATGTTTTAGTGGGAGCAAAAGGTGCCCCCTTTTTCTTATCAAGAATTTCGTAAAGGAAGGTATTATCAGGGCGTCTGCACCATAGGAGGCACCAGGGCCATATTAGTTGGATTGAAAAGTGCTCTGATTTAGTCACCCAGGTGTTTATGGGTAAAAATCGTTTCCGCCGATTTTGGTAAATTCGGTAGGTGAGTGAGAAACTGGTTTAAACCTTAAACAAATGTGCTGCACGTGAGAAATTTCTAGATTCGAGAGATCAATTTGTACAAGTCCGGCCTAAACCAAGAAATGGCCGTTCAGGACTTGCTTCGGTCACAAAGTAGAGGAGAAGGGTTGATTTGGGGAGGGAAGCAAAAGAAAAGTGTTGAGACTAGAATAGTGCGGGAGAGTAGTGTCTTGACTTGTATCGAAAGTGAAAGCTTCGGAAGCTTGCAAGAGATGAAAGCTTTTTTGGAGAGCTTGCAAAGTTGCCTTTTACGAGAGTGTTCTATTTTTTTCCTGGACCGAGACTTGTTGTCCGGTGGAAATAGGTAAGACCTATTTATACAAGTCGAGATTGAAACGTACCACAGCCTCATGAAGGAAGAGAGTAAAGGGTGAAATAATGGGAGGAGGTGGTAACCGCATGGTGTTTATGGGTGAAGACGTTTTCACCATTATTTCCTCATTTATTTGACCGCTTTATTCCTATTCACGCTTTCTTAATGTGAGCGTAGTGTACGCTGCATCTTGTGACCGCCAAACCAAGACCCCTGGAAAGCATCCCCGGTTTGTGTTGATGTATCGAGTGTTGGTTGCACCTTGAGTGCAAGTGGCGCTGCTAGTGGCGCGTATGGCATGTGCCAATGGCATGTGCGGAATGCCTTTGTTGCGGGTTGCACCTTGAGTGCAAGTGGAAATGCGAGCAGCTGGCTAGTAGCGTGTGTGGCATGTGCCAATGGCATGTGCGGAATGCCTTGGTGGTAGGTTGCACGTTGAGTGTAAGTGGCAATGCCGGAGGCGCTAGTGGCGTGTGTGGCATGTGCCAATGGCATGTGCGGCCAAGTTGGCCCTAGGTTGAACGGCTTGCAAGTTAGGCTACCAGCGTGCGTGTTTGGCATGTGTCAATGGCACGCTCGGCCATTAGGGCCACGACCTGGTAAGAAAAGCTACCAGCGATGTTGGCATGTGCCAATGGCACGCGTGGCCATTAGGGTCACGGCCTGGTAAGAAAAGCTACCAGCAATGCATGTTGGCATGTGCCAATGGCATGCGTGGCCATTAGGGTCACGGCCTGGTAAGGAAAGCTACCAACGATGCGTGTTGACATGTTCCAATGACATGCGTGGCCATTAGGGACACGACCTGGTAAGAAAATCTACCAGCAATGAGTGTTGGCATGTGCCAATAGCATGCGTGGCCAATTTGGGTCACGACCTGGTAAGAAAAGCTACCAGCGATGCGTGTTGGCATATGTCAATGGCATGCTCGGCCATTAGGGCCACGACTTGGTAAGAAAAGCTACCAGCGTGCGTGTTGGCATGTGCCAATGGCATGCTCGGCCATTAGGGCAATGGCTTGGTAAGAAAAGCTACCAGCGATGCGTGTTGGCATGTGCCAATGGCATGCTCGGCCAATTTGGCCTAGGTTGCACGGTTTGCAAGCCTAGGCGCGGGCGCTACTTTGGCATGGCGCGTCTAGGGCCAAGGTAAGGGTGTTTGGCTTGGCGTGGTATGACCCAGCGTAGCTGGGGCCAAAGCGATGCGTTTGGCATGGCGCGGCTAGCTTGGGCTAGGTGTGGTGACATGATTTGCCATTGGCACAGAAGTGCGGCTAGCATGGTTGGCATGCTTTAGCGCGTTTGGTGTGGCTGGCATGATTTTTCATTGGCACGGGGTGCGGCTAGCATGGTTGGCATGCTTTGGCGCGTTTGGTGTGGCTGGCATGATTTGCCATTGGCACAGAGGTGCGACTAGGGCCAAGGTAAGGGTGTTTGGCTTGGCGCGGTGTGACTAGCGTAGCTAGGGCCAAGGCAGAGTGCGTTTGGCATGGCGCGGCTGGCTTGGGCTAGGTGTGGCTGGCATGATTTTCCATTGGCACAGAGGTGCGGCTAGGGCCAAGGTACGGGTGTTTGGCTTGGCGTGGTGTGACAAGCGTAGCTAGGGCCAAGGCAGAGTGCGTTTGGCATGGCGCGGCTAGCTTGGGCTAGGTGTGGCTGGCATGATTTGCCATTGGCACAGAGGTGCGGTTAGCATGGTTGGCATGCTTTGGCGCGTTTGGTGTGGCTGGCATGATTTGCCATTGGCACAGAGGTGCGGCTAGGGCCAAGGTAAGGGTGTTTGGCTTGGCGTGGTGTGACTAGCATAGCTAGAGCCAAGGCAGAGTGCGTTTGGCATGGCGAGGCTAGCTTGGGCTAGGTGTGGCTGGCATGATTTGCCATTGGCACGAGGGGAATTAGGGTTTTGCTCGTTGTAACCTAATTTGAAAAACTACCCCTATTAATTATCGACTACATGCATTAAATGTTCTAATAAATGTGTCACCGGTGATATTAGGTTATTCGGGGTTTTACGATTTTACCCTTTGTCTAAAAACCACCATCGACATTAAGTCCCCCAGCTTAGCTCGGAGCAGGGGGGCTTTGTTGCGAGGTAAGCATAAGATGGTGACAAACTATCGTGATAAATCGTAAAAGAGAATTGAGGAGGCTTGTCGACCTTTTCATAGATAGGATTTGGAATCCTTGCCTCGCGATTTTGCACAAATCGGGAGGTGGCACGATTGGGAAGTCAACATCATTGAGAGACGGGAAGGCGGGCGGCATTGAGAAGTTGACGCGAGTTGGGAAACTGAGCGTGCTAGTTGGTGGGACCGGCGCAAGGTGGGGAAGCTGAGTGTGCTAGATGGCGCGACTTGGGAGGTCATTGGGAAGTTTGCGCAATTGGTGGGACCGGTGCAACTTGGGCGACATTGGGAAGTTAGGCGCAATTGGTGGGACCGGTGTGGCTTAAGGCGGTGCGGGAAGTTGGCTTAGCTGGTGGGGCCGGTGCAACTTGGGCGACGTTGGGAAGTTTGGCGCCCTTGTGGGCCCGTTCCTTATACGCACGACTTTTGGTAAAGGGAAATCCTTCCTTATTTCAGAATCTTCACGCCCATATATATAAAATCCCTTTCATCTTGCACTTTGTTCTTTCATCTTTTCATACTAGCAGCAGAGTCACAAAGAAAAATCGGCTTCCAGGTATGTCTTTCAGTACTTCTCTTGTTTCCCTTTTCATGTAGGTGCAAACCCTAAGAGTAGGCGTTTTTCTTTTATAATCCTTGCAATGATATTGCGCATATGATTTCTTGGCGTGCTTCTTGTAGAAAATATTGTATATATGCACCCAAGGAAAATACCGCATATATGATTGAACCCGTAGAAAAATGCTCCATATATAATTTTGAACCGAAGAAGGATACCATAGACGCATTCGAGCCGTAGAAAATCTTGCGTATATAGTATTGAACCCGAAGAAGGATCTAGACGCACTTGAGCCGTATAAAAACTGCGTATATAATTTTGAACCACGAAGAAAATCTTGTGTGTAGTTTTGAACCCGTAGAGAATCGTATATGAATCCCGAAGAAGAATCTTGTATATGTGCTTTATATGACTTGAACCCATAAGAAATATTGCATATATGAATTTCGGGACTGAAGAAAATACTTTGCGCGTGCGATTTTGAACCCGTAGAGAATACCCCTTTTTCCAGGTTTTCCTTTTGTTGGGTGCGGTTATGTGTCGGGGAGATAATTTCGTCTTTCTCCGTTTGTTTTGTGCGAGATATCTTGTTACCAAATTGTTATGAAGAAATCCGACAAGATGTTACTGAACAAAATTTCGCTTCATCGAAGGATGTTCATAATTCCAAACCAAACACGGATGATGAATTCTTTGCCAAACCCTCGCCCTCTGCTCGGAAGAATCACCAGGTTTCGTGCCAATTTTGTTAACCGGTGGTGAAGATGAAAAGAAAACACGTTCGGTTCGCCTGAGAGAACACCATACGGTTCTGTCTTCATAAAGGGGTATATTCTTCTTCCAACATTGATTTGGGGATGTGTCAAAGCCCATTGCGTTCTTTTGATAGATGGGTTGAGTTCATGGTGAGTAAGGAGCACATAAATACCAACTTGACTCGAGCGCAGATTATTGATGTTGTCGAGCTTGATGAAGTCTCAGTTAGGAAGGATATCCGGGCTTGGTTGCTTTTATCTCCGGATGGTGTTCGGATACCCATACGATCATATGTAGATGGGGTGAAATAACTTTCTCCTTGGAGAGTGTGGCTCTCTTCTTTGAATCTTCCAGTAAGCAGGAATCTTAACATCCAATTGTCGAAGGTGAGGAGAAGATGCGGGATGACCTTGCCGCTAAGTTGGGAGATTTCGCTCGAAAAGACTCCACTGCGAAGTCGAAGGATTCTGTCAGGAAAGAGGATGAAAGGTGCTTTTTACGGTGGTGGATATCTCAATGGTTTCCGGACAGTGGAACCTAAACAAAAGCGAGTGATCTTCACGTTGCGGCATTTTGGCTCTCTGGTTGTCTAGAGACATTTTTGATGATGGTTTCGGCAAGAAGGAAATAATACGAGTTGCTAGTGATTCTTGTGAAGTTGGCAAAAGGTGAAGTTCTTCCCATTGGCAAGCTATTCCTTGGTTCTGTATGTGCATGCTGGATCACCTAGTTGCGAACATGCGAGTTTCGAATGGTTTCATGAAAGTGGATTCATATGTGCACGTTGCTTTTCTACAAGCCTGGTTATGGGAGCACTTTGATAAGTACGCTCTGAAACCGTTGCCTTGGATTCCCGCGAGTTGGGGCGGCTCCCGAATTCTTCGATGGGTGAACATGCGTCCAAGAGTTGGCATGAGCTTGGTTAGTCTTCTCGAAAAGTCGCATGAAATCAGTTTTCTCCCATGGGAGCCGGTCCATAGGTCGGTGACTCAAATTGACACCTTTGCTTCTGCTCCGATCATGTCTTTGTCTTCTGACGGCAGCTTGAGTGTTGGTGAAAACTTGTTTATTCAAAGTTTGTATGTCCAGGTTATATGCCGTCTTTCTTCATGTGGTCTTTCAGAATAGCGCTTACAATATTGACCGTCTTTGCTCGACACATGGGTTTCGATCAAGGGTGCCTCTTGTTTACCATTTGGTGGTTCCTAAGGATTCATTGTGTGCCTCCCTCAATGCCAGTGCCCTTGAGCTGGGTATCCGCCTTCCCTTCTTTCAAACGGGAAGAGTAACTTCGACGACTTTTGGCTATAATGAGTTCTGGTACGATGAGTTCATTATGATCCAAGATTTTGTAAATAACGTGGTGGAGAATGTTCGTTGTAAACCTTCCCCAGCAGTTATGAAGAAGTATCCAATGTTGAGAGATCTCAAGCGAAAGTTGCCTGCAAACTCGGAAAGTCCCCAGGCAAAGGAACAGAGAACGAAGAATCGTGTTGGCGGGTTCCGGGCGGTTTCAAAAGATCCTCCCGCAGCTCTCGTGTCTTTCAGTTCTTCCAATAACCAGGTATGTGTCGCCTCCTTGTTGGTTTGTCTCAAAACACGTGAATTTCTGTTGAAAACATGTGTCTTGTTTCTTCCAGGGCTTCGGTAGTGTTAATGCTTTCTTTGCCCTTGCACGTTGCCAGGAGACGGCAATTTCTTCGAAGAATTACAGCGGCACTGAGCCTTCTCATAACGGTGATGAGCCAGAGAAAGAAGAAAGTTCGACAAGTGAGAGTGATTCTTCTGACAACACTGGTTCTTTTTCGGGAAGTGGTTCGGTGAGTTTCGAGCTTCTTTTTCTTTCTTCTCCCGTTTTTTTTTTTTGAAAATTGTCTAACTCAAGTTCGCAGGAGGAATCCGGTTCGGAAGACGATTCTGGGGCGGAGCCACACGAAACTTGCCTTTGATGACCACCACCGGTGACTTGGAGATGGGAGTTAGCCAATGGGCACAGATGTGGTTCAAACGGTGGATGATTCCACGATGGTTGCTGCCGTAGACATGGAAAAAGACCCTTTGCGAGTCGTGAGGGCCGATTGCAGGCGCCATTTACGATCCCCGTACTTGGTTCCTTATCAGGTCATGTCTTTGGTTGGCGGTTTCAAAGATCTTTGGCTAAGTATGAGGCGTTGTACACCAGAATCTGGGAGAAGTATGGACATATGGCCACAACTAAGAAGATCACTAGTCTATTTGCGCTGGTTAAGCGTGTGGAAAAGGCTTTATCTTCCATCGAGGACATGCTTGAGGTGACTGGCCACACCGTTTCTGAAGACGTTATTGCCGACTGGGAGCACCATCGCGACGTGTGTGTAAAAAAGGAGTTCAACACTTCGTGGTTTGTCGAAGGCCTTGCTGAGATCCGAAGTCGAAAGATGCAGCGATCGAAAGCCTTTACTGCGAGAGGAGATTGCACGACGGGGGAGGTAGAACTCGAAAAGCTTTCCAAGATGTTGACTATGAAGAGAGCGGCTCTTGAAGATGCAAAGTTGACTTTCTCCAAGAAGAAGCAGACCTCTGTTGGATGATTTTCCTTGAACGTTTCTCTGTTAAACTTTCATTTAGGTTCTTTTTCTTTTTTTGAAAAACATCTTGGATGTCGGGTTCAAAGTTCGTAGGTTTTGATAGACATTTGGTAGCTTTTGAGGATATTAGATTATTTCGGGATGAATGGTTTTTATAATATAACTCGATTATGTTTTGTGAAAGGAATATTGCTTTTATGAAAGTGTGTTCTAGCAATCGGCACAAGACGCAATAGTATGACGGTTTACTAAGAACCTAAAAACAGATTGTATATCTTGCCCAGTCTAAATTTAATCACTTCATAGGTTTTTTTTTTTTTTTTTTTTTTGCGAACACGCCCCTTCCATGTAAAAGGCGGCTTTGCTGGTAGCATCACCAAACAAGTCCCCAATCGCCGGTAGCATCTTGACGAGTCCCAGTTTTCTTGTGTAGTCTTTGATTGGTAACTAGGGTTGTCACGGTAATTGAGTCGGATTGAGTCGCCTTCCCTACCATCTTGACATCCGGGTCGAAGAACGAGATCGACGATCGACATTGTAGCCGATAGATCAATCCTTCCGTTGTGGTCGCCAATTGTTTATGGGTAAAAATCGTTTCCGATTTTGGTAAATTCGGTAGGTGAGTGAGAAAGCGGTTTAAACCCTAAACAAATGTGCTGCACGTGAGCACTTTCTAGATTCGAGAGATCAATCGAACAAGTCCGGCCTAAACCAAGAAATGGTCGTTCAGGACTTGCTTGGTCACAAAGTAGAGGAGAAGGGTTGATTTGGGGAGGAAGCAAAGAAAGGTGTTGAGACTAGAATAATTCTGGGAGAGTAGTGTCTCGACTTGTATCAGAAAGTGAAAGCTTCGGAAGCTTGCAAAGTTGCCATTTCTGAGAGTGTTCTGTTTTTTTCCTGACCGAGACTTGTTGTCTGGTGGAAATAGGTAAGACCTATTTATACAAGTCGAGATTGAAACGTACCCTGGCCTCATGAAGGAGGAGAGTAAAGGGTGAAATAATGGGAGGAGGTGTTAACCGCATGGTATTTATGGGTGAAAACGTTTTCACCATTATTTCCTCATTTATTTGACCGCTTTATTCCTATTCACGCTTTCTTAATGTGAGCGTAGTGTACGCTGCATGATGTGACCGCCAAACCAAGACACTGGAAAGCATCCCCCAGTTTGTGTTGATGTCTCGAGTGTTGGTTGCACCTTGAGTGCAAGTGGCGCTGCTAGTGGTGCGTGTGGCATGTGCCAATAGCATGTGCGGAATGCCTTTGTTGCGGGTTGCACCTTGAGTGCAAGTGGCAATGCCAGAGCTGCTAGTGGCGTGTGTGGCATGTGCCAATTGCAAGCCTAGGCGCGGGCGCTACTTTGGCATGGCGCGTCAAGGGCCAAGGTAAGGGTGTTTGGCTTGGCGTGGTGCGACCAGCGTTGCTGAGGCCAAGGCAGAGTGCGTTTGGCATGGAGCGGATAGCTTGGGCTAGGTGTGGCTGGCATGATTTTTCATTGGCACAGAGGTGCGGCTTGCATGGTTGGCATGCTTTGCACCGGTTGGTGTGGCTGGCATGATTTGCCATTGGCACATGGGTGCGGCTAGCATGGTTGGCATGCTTTGGCGCGTTTGGTGTGACTGGCATGATTTGCCATTGGCACAGAGGTGCGGCTAGGGCCAAGGTAAGGGTGTTTGGCTTGGCGTGGTGTGACTAGCGTAGCTAGGGCCAAGGTAGAGTGTGTTTGGCATGACGCGGCTGGCTTGGGCTAGGTGTGGCTGGAATGATTTTCCATTGGCACAGAGGTGCGGCTAGCATGGTTGGCATGCTTTGGCGCGTTTGGTGTGGCTGGCATGATTTTCCATTGGCACAGAGGTGCGGCTATGGCCAAGGTAAGGGTGTTTGGCTTGGCGTGGTGTGACTAGCATAGCTAGGGCCAAGGCAGAGTGCGTTTGGCATGGCGCGGCTAGCTTGGGCTAGGTGTGGCTGGCATGATTTTCCATTGGCACGAGAGGTGCGGCTAGCATGGTTGGCATGCTTTGGCGCGTTTGGTGTGGCTGGCATGATTTGCCATTGTCACGGAAGGTGCGGCTAGGGCCAAGGTAGGGGTGTTTGGCCTTGGCGTGGTGTGACTAGCGTAGCTAGGGCCAAAAGAGTGCGATTGGCATGGCGCGGCTAGCTTGGGCTAGGTGTGGCTGGCATGATTTGCCATTGGCACGAAGGGGAATTAGGGTTTTGCTCGTTGTAACCCTAATTTGAAAAATACCCCCTATTAATTACTGACTACATGCATTAAATGTTCTAATAAATGTGTCACCTATGACATTAGGTTATTCGGGGTTTTACGATTTTATCCTTTGTCTAAAATCCACCATCGACACCAGGTCCATCTGTAATGCATGGGGAGGGGTTTTCTTAGGCACTCATGTCCCAAAGAGTGGGTGCCAGAGGATTTATGCACACCTACTTTTATCAAGGATAAGGATTTAGTCGCCCGGGGCCATCTGTGGGCGTGGGGGGTTTCTTAGGCACTCATGTCCCATAGAGTGGGTAGTAGAGGATTTATGCACTCCTCCTTTTATCAAGGATGGGGATTTAGTCTCTCGGGGCCATACGTAGGGCGTGGGGCGTGGGGGGTTGATGTGAATCAATAATGTTGTAGTAAAAAGGTTCGTTGAGACTTGTGAAAGCAAAAGATTTTAGACTTATAAAACTTAAAAACAAACAAAACTTAGCTCAAAATTGATTCAAGATATGAGAAAATAACCAAGACACTGATTCCACTATTACACATGAATGAATAACGGTAAATAACCCAAAACTCTAATTATCTTTTAAATCCCTTGTTTCTTAATTCACAGATAATCAGGCAAATTCTCAAAAATTAATTGTATCCCCTAAGCATAGATTATCTTAATACAAGCATAACCTATCTAATTGAATCACAACTAATGAAAAGAATTTTGCAAACAATTAAAACTCTGCAAAAGCAGTGATTGAGTGAATTATTAATTATAAATTAGAGAAAATAAAATAGTTACCAATTATTCATGCGTAAATAGCTTCCTCATTGCCTTGGTTGTGGGAGAATTAGCCGCTCATCATGTTGAAAATCCTCTCAAAGAATTTATTTATGCTCAAAAATGGTTTACAAATGATGAATAAGGGAGAAATAATGAAAAATCGGGTTTGTAACAATTATTTTTGTTACAAACGGATTTATTACTGAGAACGATAAATGCAAAGTAACTTTGTTCTTTTGTAGATTTAAGATCTTGTCTTTCGAATTACGTATGTGAGTCGTTGTTCTTAGCGAAAACGACGGTTCGGTGTGCGTTGAATGTTCTTCGTGTTCTTCACTATGAGAAATGGAAACAATTTTTCTTTGTCGATTTGCGCCTCTGTGATGCTCTAAACTATCCCAAACTCTCGTGTATTCATTCTACTCGACCCAAAGAACTTATAAATACCTTTGGGACCAAAGATTACTCCTCATTAACTCAGAATATCTTCCCATTACTCGATGTTGAAGAAAATATTTTCGGGAATATTTTCTTCCATTTTTTAACTCTTCACGCGTTTCTGGTGTTGACACACTCCCAATTTAACTCAGGTTGGAGTAAAACTCGTTAAGATACACGCTATCCTCTAGTTCGCACGGGGAAATCCCATGAATATCTTCGTGCAAACTCCCGTCCTCTGTTTTCTTCTCACCGAATATCTAGCCAAATTTGGACGACGAATCGACCCATAACAACCATGTTAGGCCCAAAGGTAGCTACCCAAACAATCTCAGCCATTTAGTCTCACCAAAACATGCTTAAATTCTCAACCTTAAATCTGCCAGGTGAGATCCTGTTTTTCCCGCCAATTTTCATTTTCAAACGAAGAAGAAGGAGGTGCCCCTTAACTAGTGATGGGGTGCGATTAGCAGTTGGCTCCCTGGGGTGCCCCTTAGTAATTGGGTTACCCATTATCCAAAGTGGGAGTCCGAATAGTAAATGTCCTCCGGGGTGTTAAGAGCAACTTTTCGAGCCAAATTTTCCAACAATCTTTATTTCCAAAAAATACCTACAAACACACAAAACACCATAATAAGGACAAAAACGAGTACTAACAATACGAAACATTGAGGACAAATTAGACACATAAATGCGTCTATCAAATACCCACAAACTTATTATTTGCTAGTCCTCGAGCAAATTTATTCTAGAAAATAAAAAAAATCATTTGAACCCCTAGGTGGCCCTAGTGGCGGAGTGTTGTCTCCGGAGGGTTTACCAGAGGTGTATCCACAAAACCTTTACTCCAGGACCCTAGCTATCTACGAGAACCTTGGAAGGCACTAAAGAATCTCCTTGGTTGGCATACTTATTGACTACAAGAGGAAGTACCGATGCGAAATTCCAATTCTTTGTACACGAGTTTGCACTCAAGCATACTAAAATTCATATAAAGTGACAGAGCTCTACTCAGATAGTTTCTGGACATTATAAACCGGAGTCAACCAATCACATGGATCGATTAAGAAGATGGATGTAGATAAAAACGTGGATGATGTTGACTAAGGTGAACCTATCCTAATGGGTGAGATCTTTGGTGCGGACTAATATCAACACTTTGGCATATACAAGGGGACCGGTGATCGATAATCCTAACTCTAGGTCAACTCAGATGGCATATACAAGGGTACCGAGTGATCGACTTTATTGTATTTATTAGGTTGGTCTAGTGGTCTGGTCTTTTTTTTTTTTTTTGGTATCTCAGTCACTCTATTTCACCCTAGCAATGGTAAAGAGAAAAATAAAAGAAGTGATCGGGATTCTTTCGATGTTTCCATCACGAGGATATGGCGAAACTACCATGTTTTCTTTTTCTAACACACGAGCTCGTGCTTTTATGAATAGACTCTTTAGATGTTTCCATCTAATCAGATTGGTTCCTCAACTCCTACAACCAAAATGCTTCCATCCACTTAGATTGGTTAGTGCCATCCTTAATAAACATAAATTTCTAGGCTCTGGAGTTTATTTATTGCAACTAAAAACTAACAAGAAGTTTCTTCCCCACCCCCAAACTTAAATCTAACATTGTCCTCAATGTTTCTAATGAAAGAACAATACCAAAAAGTAAAGTAACATGAGGAATCAAGTAAAGAGATAAGTCGGAAAGATAGTACACAGGTGAAGAGAGAAATCAAAAACTAATATACAACATACAATCGCCTCGATGGTCAATCAAGGGTAAACAGGGTCCTCCGGAGGGACCTCCTCAACATCACACAGTAGGGAAGGGCTCTAAAAAGGGTTTCAATCTCGACCGTTAACCTTCGAAGAACTACTACCGTCCGGTGTCTCAATCTCAACGACTCCATGAGGAAATACAGTCCCGAACAATAAAAGGACCCGTCCACCGAGAACGTAACTTCCCGGGAAAAAGATGCAAGCGGGTATCATACATAAGAACTTTTTGACTGGAGAAAATGACTTAGTAAAATATTTCTATCATGCACAAGTTTCATTTTGTTTTTATACTCCTTCACACTATCGTAAGCATCTATATGAATCTCGTCCAACTCATTGAGCTGGAGTTTCCTAAGGGCTCCTGCCTTGTCAAGTGAAAAATTTAGCTGCTTAACAACCCAATAAGCTCTATGTTCTAACTCAACAGGTAGATGACATGCCTTGCCATAAACAAGTCGATAAGGCGACATTCCAATAGGGGGTTTTAAACGCGATGACGGTAAGCCCATAAGGCATCGGTAAGCCTAGACGACCGGTATTTCCGATTAGGATTAACCTTTTTTCTCTAATATACGTTTTATCTCCCTATTAGAAACCTCTACCACGACCACTAGTCTCTGCGGATGATATGGGGTAGCTACCTTATGTGTAATACCATATTTCTTCATCAGAAGCCTAAAAGGTCCATTACAAAAGTGCGACCCTCCATCACTAATTATAGCTCGTGGTGTACCAAAAACGTGTAAGTATATTATTTTTCAAGAACTCAATCACAACCCTATGGTCATTGGTTTTACACGCAACCGCCTCAATCCACTTAAAGACATAGTCTACGGCGACAAAGATGTATAGGTTACCAAAGGAATTAGGAAACGGACCCATAAAGTCAATACCCCACACATCAAAGACCTCAACGATTAAAATAGGGTTCAAGGGCATCATGTTCCTACGGGAAATGGTTCCTAATTTCTGGCAACGTTCACAAGTAACACGATGGCGTGGGAGTCTTTAAACAAAGAAGGCCGGTAGAATCCACACTTTTGCAATATCTTAGCGGCAGTCTTCTTAGCATTAAAGTGACCCCCACAAGCATGATCATGACAAAAGGAAATAATCTTTGGACTGGTCACTCTCGGGTATACATCTCCTAATAAACAGTCTGGACAATACTTAAACAAATAAGGATCATCCCAAAAGAAGTGCTTAACCTCGGCTAAAAACCTAGAACGATCTTGTTTACCCCAATGTTGGGGCATTCGACCCGATAACAAGATAATTCACTATATTTGCATACCAAGGTGATTGGGAAATAGAGAACAATTGTTCATCGGAAAGCTATCCCTTATATGAAGGGAATCATTAGGAGAACTAACAACTATCCTAGACAAGTGGTATGCTACTACATTTTCTGCACCCTTTTTGTCTCTAATGTCTGGACAAAATTCTTGTAATAAAAGGATCCATCTAATCAATCTAGGTTTGGTATCCTTCTTAGACAAAAGGTATTTCAAAGCAGCATGATCAGTATAGATTACGATCTTAGAACCTAAGAGATAGGGTCTAAACTTGTCTAAGGAAAACACAATGGCCAACAGTTCCTTCTATGTAGTGGTGTAGTTTAACTGGGCATCATTTGGAGTTTTGCTAGCATAGTAAATCACATGAAGTAATTTGTTTTCTCGCTGACCTAGTACAACACCAATAGCATAATCTGAAGCATCGCACATGATCTCAAAGGGTAGGTTCCAGTTAGGTGCCTGGACTATGAGGACGGTAGTGAGTAAAGTCTTAAGCTTCTCAAAAGCCTCTAAACAAGCATCATCAAAGACAAACTTAACATTTTTTTGCAAGCAAATTGCAAAGAGGTCTAGAAATCAAGCTAAAATCCTTAATGAATCGACGATAAAAACCTGCATGCCCTAAGAATGACCTAATATCTTTTACGGTTTTTGGGACTGTAAAGTCTTAATAAGGTCAACTTTGGCTTTATCTACCTCTATACCCTTAGAAGATACGATATGCCCTAAAATAATTCTGATTGAACCATGAAATGACATTTCTCCCAATTAAGCACTAGATTCTTTTCCTTACATCTAGTCAACACTAATGACAAATGATGCAAGCACTCATCGAAAGACGAACCAAACACTTTGAAAAATCATCCATAAAGACCTCCAAGAACCGTTCTACCATATCGAAAATATGCTCATCATGCAACGCTGAAAAGTCGCGGGGGCGTTACATAGGCCGAAAGGCATGCGTCTATACGCAAAGGTACCAAAGGGACAGGTAAAAGTGGTTTTCTCCTGGTCTTCAGGGCAATAATGATCCGATTATAGCCAGAGTAGCCATCTAAAAAGCAGTAATGACTATGTCCGGCTAATCTCTCTAGCATCTGGTCGATGAAGGGAAGGGAAAGTGGTCCTTCCTAGTGACCTTGTTCAATTTCCTATAGTCAATACAAACACGCCAACCGTGGTCACTCGGGTAGGGATTAACTCATTGTTATCATTCTGGACTACGGTATCCGGATTTCTTGGGAACAACACTGAACGGGGCTGACCCACTTCATGCATGAAATGGGGTAGATAATGCCTCATCTAATAGCTTAAGAACCTCGGTTCGAACTACTTCTTTCATATTAGGGTTTAGTCTTCGTTGCATCTCCCTAGAAGGTTTGGTATCTTCCTCTAAATAAATATGATGCATACAAACTGTAGGACTTATACCCTTAATGTCTGCTATGGTCCACCCTAAAGCTTCCTTGTTGTTTTGAAGGACGGTCACTAGCCTACTTTCCTGATCACTATCCAAGTCGGAAGAAACAATCACAAGTAAAGTTTCGGATGGGCCTAAAACACATACTTTAGGGTATCGGCAATGGTTTTAGGTCCAACTTAGGAGGCTCTTCTAACGAAGGAACTAGGGTAGACTTAGAAACTGGTAGTGGTTCGAACTTAGGTTTCCATCCATTACTAGTGTCTATCAAAGGGGTTGAATCTAACAAAGCATTCACCTCATTAATCACATCATCATCATCAAAATCAATCCCAAAGTGAGCTAGGCATTTCTCTAATGGATCTTCTAACAAAGTGTTTGGTAATGACTCCTCGACTAATGTTCCTATCATGTTCACCTCTTCTATGCTCGAGTCATCTAGTTCAGAGGGTAGCTTACTAATATGAAAGACGTTCAGCTCAATAGTCATATTACCAAAAGACAAATTCATAATACCGATTCGACGAGTTAATGATCGCATTGGATGTAGCTAAAAACGGGCGACCTAAAATTACCGGTATCCGGTTCTCGGGTCGGGGACAGGTTGGGTATCTAGGATAACAAAATCCTTAGGATAAATAAACTTGTCGACCTCTATGAGAACATCCTCGATCACACCCCGAGGAATTTTAACGGACCTATCAGCTAACTGAAGAGTCATCTTGGTAGGTTTCATCTCACCAAGTCCTAGCTTAAGGTACACATGGTATGGGAGTAAGTTCACACTGGCTCCTAAGTCAAGCAAAGCTTTCTCAACACGGTATTTACCTATTGTGCAAGAAATAGTAGGGGACCCTAGGTCTTTATACTTAGGAGTAGTGGTATTCTGAATAATGGAACTCACGTGACTAGCTAGGAAGGCTTTCTTTTGAACACTAAGCTTACGCTTTCGTGTACACAAGTCCTTAAGAAACTTGGCATAAGCGGGAATCTGCTTAATCGCATCCAACAATGGGAGGTTGATAGTAACCTGCTTAAAAACCTCCAATATATCATTAAAGTTGGACTCCCTCCTAGTTGGAACTAGCAGCTGGGGGAATGGGGCTCTGGGAACAAAGCCTGGTTCAATATGACCCTCATTGGTCTCATTAGAGACTCTATCAGTCTCCTCATTTTCTGGCTCAGAAGGGTGAACTACATCATGTTCACTTTCATGCATGGCGACCTTATTGTCAACTTTCTTTCCACTCCTAAGGGTTGTAATAGAATTCACATGATTGTACGATTTCTCTCCTTTAGGGTTAGGATCAGTATGACTAGGGAACCTTCCATCTTCTCTCTCACTAAGGAACTTAGCTATTTGGCCGACTTGAAGTTCTAATTTAGCAAGAGACTGGGAATTATTCTTAAAATTCTGCTTGGTTTCCTCTTGAAAATTACCCTGGCTCTTTACTAACATTTCCTGGCTCTATGTTAACATATCCGGGCTCTTTTTTAGTATACTAAAAGATTCCTCTAAGCTAGTCATTCTATTCTCGAGAAGGGTTAAGAACTGGGTTTGACCTGAAGAATTCTTATTATAACCAAAACCAGGGAGCTGAGAATTACTAGATCGACCTTGATTACGGCCCTTAGACCAAGAGAAGTTAGGATGGTTTCTCCAACCAGGGTTGTAGGTCTCACGAGTATGGGTCAAACTTTCGATGGTTCTCAAACCTAGCATTGTTATAGATAGCATGAGCTTGCTCTTCACTAACCCGACCTTCCCAAAATGAGTTATCGGGCTCTATTCCACAACTAGATACTTGAGAGGTTCTATTAGGTTCACCAAGGGACCTATTTTTAGATCGACCCATTTCCAAAGCTTCTAACCTTACGGACAAAGCAGCAAACTTAGCATCTGACCCGAAGCTTGTATCTACCATATTGGTGCTACTTCTATTAACCAAGAGTCTTTTAGGGGGTTCAACACAAGACTCCCACTGTTGGGATTTCTCAGCAACAACTCCTAAGAAGGTAAAGGCATCCTCGGCACTTTTATTAGTAAACTCACCAGCACACATAGACTCGACCATGGCTTTGGTCGAATAGTCTAAACCATCATAAATAATCCCTACAAGTTTCATCTTATCAAATCCATGGTGAGGACACTGAGATAGGAGATCATTGAATCTCTCTAAAAACCTATAAAGAGACTCTCCCTCTTGTTGCACACTAGCACTAATTTTCTGCCTAACAATTTTGCAATTTTATGCTTAGGGTAGAATTTCATATAGAAAGCGGCAATAAGTTCTGCCATGTTTCAATGGATTCGAGATGGTAGGTTGTTTAGCCAGGTCTTGGCTTTATCTTTTAAGGAAAAGGGGAACATCTTAAGTTTCAAAACTTCATCAGTAAGGTCTTTTATTCTAACTATCCCACAAATTTCCTCAAAGTCCCTAATATGAAAATAAGGGTTCTCATCATCTTTTCCTAAGAATATAGGGATCATCGAAGAATACTAGCTTTTATCTCGAAGTTAGCCGTATTGGTGGCAATTTAATGCATGAAGCTCGGTTGGTCCCAGTTGGGAACATGTAATCTTTCAAAGTTGCCATCGTTGGCACAAGTTGAAGTACTAGGGGTACTTTCCTCACTAAGAGACAGATTCTCAAAACTGAAGTTTCCAAAAATGGGGCTCTCAAAAGAAGAGTCTTCGAGTTCCACGCCTTCACAAGAAGAACTACTAGGTTTGTCACTAATCAAACGACCTAGAGTGTTTCTTTTCCAAGCCCGTTCTCTAATGACCTCGGGCATACACTAGAAAAACAAAATAAAAAGAAAAAAAAAATCCTAAAAGGAAGGGAAGTTCTATGCAAACACAAACAAGGCTGACTCCACCACAGCAAACCTAATGATATCTAGCAAACAAAAAGCATGATGGCTCCACTTAGATTGTTTTCTAGACCATCTTCTAATCCTTAGAAAGGGAATTCGTTACAATTTAAGCAAACCCCTATGGATCAATCCGAGTCAAAGTAAGTTGAATCAAGGCGAGGGAAGCTCCGTGGAGCTTTGATACCCAAGGCCTCACCGCTATTACAAGGCGGCGCAGTCACGCATTCAACTTCACAGAAACCATCATGAACTTCGAAGTATGCTAAAAGAGTAACCAATATTTTTCGAGCGACTTTCCTACTAAGCTCGTTACCCTATCGGTCTCGTTCTATTCAAATTTTAAGGCTTAGGTTCGCGTTAAGTATTGTTTTCCTAAGGCGGGCAAGAAGAGAACGGTGATGAAATCCGAACCCTTATCTTGTATGGCCAGTCCTTGCCCTTTACTAGGAAATTAAAACGGCCGTTTTCAAGTCCTCGTCATATATTCACACGAAGGAAGACAGTAACTCGCTGACAGGGGATTCGCGAGTGTTTCGACAAACTTACCTCCCGTAACCAGACGGGGGATGAACCGTTATAGTCGACTCGGGCCACGACTCCTATGTCATGTACGAACCCGAGGGGCCGAGGTGATATCGTAATCACCGTCCTTCTCTGCAAACAGTTTAATATTTAATACTACCCTTCCGTAGGGTTTTAAAAAAAATAAAGGAATGTCCAAATGTCCAAGTCCAAAGTCCAAAAATAAAGTACAAAAGAAAAGGAAAGTCTTAAAAAAAATAAAAAATATCTCTCTCTTTTTTTTTTCTCTCTTTTTTATAAAATATAAAAAATCTTCTTCTTTCGCTCCTTTCGCTTTGTCTTTAACTCCAAATCTTTAAGTATCCACCAAAAGCTTTGGCAAATTTTTCTTTCGCTCCAAATCCCAAAATCTGAAAGGAAAAGACAAAAACTCAAAAACGTAAAGAAGAACAAATAAATAAAAACCTAAAGGAAAATCTAAAAACTCTAGCCTAAAGACAAGCCCGCGTCGGCGGCGCCAAAAATTGATGTGAATCAATAATGTTGTAGTAAAAAGGTTCGTTGAGACTTGTGAAAGCAAAAGATTTTAGACTTATAAAACTTAAAAACAAACAAAACTTATCTCAAAATTGATTCAAGATATGAGAAAATAACCAAGACACTGATTCCACTATTACACATGAATGAATAAATTAAATAACCCAAAACTCTAATTATCTTTTAAATCCCTTGTTTCTTAATTCACAAATAATCAAGCAAATTCTCAAAAATTAATTGTATCCCCTAAGCATAGATTATCTTAATACAAGCATAACCTATCTAATTGAATCACAACTAATGAAAAGAATTTTGCAAACAATTAAAAATAAAAATCAGTGATTGAGTGAATTATTAATTATAAATTAGAGAAAATAAAATAGTTACCAATTATTCATGCGTAAATAGCTTCCTCATTGCCTTGGTTGTGGGAGGTTTAGCCGCTCATCATGTTGAAAACCCTCTAAAAATCATTTATTTATGCTCAAAAATGGTTTACAAATGATGAATAAGGGAGAAATAATGAAAAATCGGGTTTGTAACAATTATTTTTGTTACAAACGGATATTCAGAGAACGATAAATGCAAAGTGCCGATGTTGCTTTTGTAGATTTAAGACTGTCTTCCGAATTACGTATGTCGTGTGAGTCGTTGTCGATGAAATAAACGACGGTTCTGGTGTGCGTTGAATGTTCTTCGTGTTCTTCACTACACCCGGCGAGAAAACAATTTTTCTCGGTTGTCGATTTGCGCCTCGTGATGCTCTAAACTATCCCAAACTCTCCGTATTCGTTCTACTCGACCAAAGCAACTTATAAATACTCGACAGACCAAAGATTACTCCGCATAACTCCGAATATCTTCCCATTACTCGGTGTTGAAGAAAATATTTTCGGGAATATTTTCTTCCTTGATTTAACTCTTCACGCGTTTCCTGGTGTTGACACACTCCCAACACAGCCCCAGTTGGAGTAAAACTCTGTTAAGATACACGCTATCCTCTAGTTCGCACAGGAAATCCCATGAATATCTCGTGCAAACTCCCGTCCTCTGTTTTCTTCTCACCGAATATCTAGCCAAATTTGGACGACGAATCGACCCATAACAACCATGTTAGGCCCAAAGGTAGCTACCCAAACAATCTCAGCCATTTAGTCTCACCGAAACATTCTTAAATTCTCAACCTTAAATCCGCCGGTGAGAACTTATTTTCCCGCCAATTTTCATTTTCAAACGAAGAAGAAGGAGGTGCCCCTTAACCAGTGATGGGGTGCGATTAGCAGTTGGCTCCCTGGGGTTCCCCTTAGTAATTGGGTTACCCATTATCCAAAGTGGGAGTCCGAATAGCAAATGTCCTCCAGGGGTGTTCCGAGCAACTTTTCGAGCCGAATTTTCCAACAATCTTTATTTCCAAAAAATACCTACAAACACACAAAACACCATAATAAGGACAAAAACGAGTACTAACAATACGAAACATTGAGGACAAATTAGACACATAAATGCGTCTATCGGGGTTTCTTAGGCACTCATGTCCCATAGAGTGGGTACTAGAGGATTTATGCACTCCTCCGTTTATCAAGGATGAGGATTTAGTCACCCGGGGCCATTTGTGAGGCGTGGGGGGGTTTCTTAGGAACTCATGTCCCGTAGAGTGGGCGAGGAGTGTTTATGTGGATCTCGACTATCCTCTTAAGGTAGTTGCAAAATTAAGGATCAAAAATATGTTTTATTCGTATTGCAAACTGCTTACATATAGAAAGTCTTTAGCCACTTGCCATTGACTTTATCATTGGGTTTTCCCTTCATGAGAGTACCGTCAGCATGTTCGATTTTGTAATAGACGCTCTCCGCCGCTTCAATGACTCTGAACGGTCCTTCCCAATTCGGCACGATTTTCCCAGTGCTCTCCTTTCAAGGTACATGGTGTGAGATGGCAAGGACCAGGTCGCCTATGGCAAAGCTTCTTGGTTTAATGTTTTGATTGTAAGCTCGCGCCATTCGTGCACGATATTTCTCAGCATCAGCGTGTGCGATGTCTCGCTTTTCCTCGATTGTATCCAAGACTTGGAATCTTTTACTATCCTCAGCTTGGAGGCCGCTTGCTACTATTACTCGGGCCGACGCGATGACGATTTCTGCTGGTAAAATGGCGTCCTCTCCATATACTAGAGTGTAGGGTGCGGCTCCGGTGGAGGATCTCTTAGCAGTTTGGTATTCCCAAGGCGCCATGGGTAACTCCTCATGCCAAAGTCGCTTGTTATCGTATAATTTTCTGCTGAGTATCCGGAACAGGATTTTGTTAGTTGCCTCAGCTTGCCCGTTTCCTTTAGGATAGTAAGGAATGGATGTCTTCCACTTGCTACGGAAAGATGCTAGAAAGTCCTTGACATCGCTGTTAACGAAGGGCATTCCGTTGTCAGACACGATGCACATAGGTATCCCGAAGCGGGTGATGATATGCTCCTTGATGAAAGCAGCTATTGTATCCCTAATGGTGTTCTTTAGTGGGATAGCCTCTACCCACTTGGTAAAACACTCGGTTGCTGTTATAATATATTCGTGTTGCTTAGACGATTTTGGTGTGATATGACTGAGTGTTTTACCAAGTGTGGAAGGGCCAGGGTGTGGCGACATTGTGCAGTGTGGTGTGCGGAGTGTGGATTAAATTTCCATGAATCTGACACTGCTTGCATTTCCGGACATACTCGGCTGTGTCGCTTTCCATCGTAGGCCAGTAGTAGCCTGCCTCATAGATTTGCGCAAATAATCTGGCCTTTCCTTGATGCTGACCATCATGTGTTAGCTCCATAACGCTAAGGGCACCCGCCTTATCGAGACATGTCAGGGTCTGTTAGCCAAAGCTTTTGCGGAATAACTTCTTATCAAGGACGAAATATTTGCCAGATTTCTTGACCAACCTAAGGGCGGCCTTCTTGTCGCTTGGTAAGGTTCCATTTGTTAGGTAGTCGATGTAGGGCTCCTTCCAATCTCCTTCATCTTCCTAAGCAACACAGATCTCTGCTTCTTGAGGAGATCCTTGGCAAATTGCGTAGTCGTCTTGGATCGCCTTTGCTTGTTCAGCCATGTCCGGCCAATAGAACCCGGCTCGCTGAATAGGCCAATGTAGCATTATGGACGCAGCAAGTCCACAAGTTTGAGAGTGTATCTCTTCCAACTTTTCCTTGCTTTCACTCGGTCCAAGGCATCTACATAATCCGCCACCATTCGTAACGAAGTATAGGTCTCCATCGATAAGGGTATAAGTACTTAAGGTTTTCCATGAAAGTTGCCTTTCTTCCGGCGGTCGCTTTAGATCGCTATGATCACCCGTAGCCAATCCAGCTCCTCGATGGCGGCTCTCTCCTGTAAATCCAAAGGTGAAATGTTCTTAATTATGGTGATTACTTCTTTGTCCCCTTGTAACATCTGCAGTTTTGATGCCATTGTCGCCAACGCATCTGCACGTCTATTTGCTAGGCGCCCCATGTGTTCTATTGTGATGCGATCGAAGCGTTTCATTAGCCTTTGAGCTTTTTCCCGATAGACTGCTAGTGTTGGTTCCTTTACATGGAATTCTCCTTCCATTTGATTCACTAGGAGCCGTGAATTGCCCATGACCTCTAGGTATGTTATTCCCATCTTTAGAGCCATTTGCATCCCGATGAGGAAGCTCTCGTACTCAGCAGCGTTGTTGGTGCAGGGCTAGTCAAGTTTGTAGGCGTATGGCTTGAGTTCGTCATCTGGTGATTCAAAGACTATTCAGCGCCCCATGATCTCCCGTATAGGACCCATCGAAAGATATCTTCCATTGCGGGGTGTGGTTTCTTCCACCAAAGTGATTTCACGGGTAAGTCAGCATGAATTTCAGCAGTATCGGATCCGGGAAAGCCGCTAGTAAGTATGCAATCGTTTTTCCCCTGATCCCTTGAGGTCGTATTGGTGTGAAATCAAATTCCAGCAGCTGCATGGACCACCTCGCCAATTTGCCTGATTGGATTGGCTTAGTTGTCAAGTAGACGATTGGGTTAGCCGCTGCTAATATGTAGCATTTTTGCTTCAGTAAGTAGTGGCGGATCTTCTATGCTGATAATATTAATGGCAAGCATGCTTTCTCAGCAGTCGTGTATCTCAGCTCTGCGTCTTCCAGTGTTTTGCTGAGATAATAGATAGGAATGAGATTAGCCCCTCCCATATCTTGAGCGACCAAAACTCCTATTGCGGTTTCTGTATGTGCCAGATATAGGTAGAGGGGTTCGCCCTTGATGGGTGATCGTAGTATATGTGGGTAGGTAAGCCACTTCTTGATCGTCTCAAAGGCTTCTTGTTGTTCTTCCTTCCATACGAACTTTCCATCTTTCTTGAGCATCGGGAAGAAGTGGTTTAGAGTCTGCGCCAACCCTGGAATGAAGCGTCTTACGTAGGAGACTTTTCCTATGAACTTCTGAAGTTCCTTTTTGTTCTTGGGCAGTGGCATCGAGATAATAGCCTCCGCTTTAGCGGCATCAACTTCAATCCCTTTGCTAGTGACTTGGTACCCCAAGAATTTTCCAGTAGTGACCCCAAACACGCATTTGGTTGGGTTCATCTTTAGGTTGAAATTCGACACCGTTGGAAGACTCGGCGCAAATGTTGGGCGAATTCTCCTCGCTTCTTTGCCTTGACAACGATGTCATCCACATAGATCTCGACAATCTTGTGATTCATGTCATGAAAAATCGACGTCATCTCCCTTTGATAAGTCACACCTACGTTCTTCAATCCAAAGGGCATGACGACGTAGTTAAAATTCCCTATAGGCGTGGAAAATGACGTATTGGCGGCGTCACTTTCTTTCATCCTGATTTGGTTGTAACCGCTTTTCCCATCCATAAATGCATACACCTCATTTCCACATGCCGCGTCTATCGTCATATCTATGTTAGGGAGAGGGAATTCATCATTTGGGCAAGCGCGGTTCAAATCCCGGAAGTCCACACAACAGCGGATTTTCCCATCCTTGTTTTCCACCGGTACAATATTCGCGAGCCATTTTAGGTAGTGTATGTGCTTGATGTATCCCTCCTCTAGTAACTTCTTCGCTTCATCTTTGATTTGCGCCTCAGTTTCATAATGGAACTGGCGTCGAGGTTGTCTTACTGGCTTTCTACTTGGGTTAACTTTTAGCTCATGGCATACCAAAGCGGGTTTCAAGCCAGGCATGTCCTCATATGACCAGGCGAAGACATCCTTGTACTCCCTCAGCAGATCATGCAATTCACAACTCTCTTCATCCGATAGGGCCGCTCCGATTTCTATCCACTTCGGGTTTTCTTCGGATCCCAAATTGACTTTTCTCGTCGCTTCTACATGCTTAGGCGGCGCATTTTGAGCTAACCTTTCCCAGAAGTGGGGAGAATCCTCGACTTTTAGAGTTTCCATCGCCTCTGCGAGGTTGATTTCCGCTGTCGAGGTGTCCCCGGTTGGTTGTTATAATCGATACACATGGCGCCCGTCTGGGCGAGATACTTTCTTGAAACGCATTTTATCTTGTTCCACGTAGTCTTTCTTCCGTCCCTGGCTGGAGCTTACTTCTTGGTAGGTTGTTTCCCAGTCTGGGATTGGAATTGAGTGGATGCGTGTTACTACTTCTCTGGGCTCGCTTAGGCCATCGAAGAAGGTTGCCTCTGCGTAATACGCTTCATCCGCGGAAAATGGATTTTCGGTAGCACGGACCCTCTTCTGTTTCCCTTTAATAATGAACTTGACGCACTGGTGGTATGTGGATGACACTACCCCATGCTTATGAAACCATGGTCTTCCTAGTAGAATATGATATGTCGTGTTTACATCCATTACATGGAAAGGCTCAATCGCCTTTATTGGTCCAACCTTGACTTCTAGATTGATCGTTCCAATTGTGTGCCGGCTTAATCCACCGAAGCCCTGGATCCTTGTTTGGAATTTCTTGATTTCGGACTCCTTTCCGCCTATGCTCTTCAATATGTGTAACTGTATCAAGTTGAGTGACGCGCCGGTGTCGATGAACGCCCTTTTTAAAGTGTCCTTCCTCACTTTCGCCGTGAGGTACAATGGACGTGTATGGTCACTGTTCACCGCCTTGTCTTCTTCGGTAAAGGTAATAACATTAGTAGGGAGAGGGTATTTTCTGTCCAGGTAAGCGCTCACATCCTCCCTGGATGCAATCCTAGTCAGGAACATTGAGGCGAGGTGCCTTTGCGCTGCGTCAAAACCCAGGGCATCGAAGAAATTTGCAAATAGCGGCTTCTTTGCCACATTTTGTCTCGGCTATACCGCTCTGTCGTATCGCGGAAGATATCTGCGTATATCTCTTCATTTTCAGTCGCATCCATTCAGCATACTTCTTCTTCTCTTGGGTCATGGGTGAGAGCCGATATACCGTGGTCAGGCAATGGGTCATCTTGTATGTTATTATCGCCTTCAACATCAACTTCTCTGTTTCTTTGCTTGTTATAAATCACCCATTTGAAAGTCCAACATTCTTTAGTGGGATGATCCACTCTCCTGTGAAAGAGGCAGTATCGCGGGTTACGCTTGTCTGTCTCAGTGGGTACCTTTCTGGGCTCTGGGAGATTGATATCGCCATTTTTTACCCATTATTTCAACAACCCTACAACTTTTTTCGTATGAGCAGGGGAAGTCTGGCGCCTCTTGCTCGGCTCTCCTCTTCCCTCGTCTGTTGTCATTGCCTGGTGGTCCCCGCTTCTTTGGCTCCCCCAGGCCGTCCTCTTTGGCATATGCGACTGAATGAGACTAAGACTTTTCAGCAGCGTCAATCTCGTCATTAGTCGCATCAGTTCTTGCAAACGCCTCCTCAAGATCCGCAAACATGGTTATATGTGCATTCTCGAACATTCGACGTGTTTTGGGGTCTAACATCGATATGCAAATTCCTACTAGCTCTTCCTCTGACACTTCAGTTCGGCATTTAAGAGACTCACTCCTGAAGCGCCTTGCAAAGGGTTTAAGCCACTCTCCACTTCGGCGCCTGATATTTCCCAAGTCCGAGATGGAGATTTTGATCGGTTTGGAGTAAAACTTCTGCATGAATGCTTGGCGCATCTCGTCCCATGACCGAATGTTGTTAGATTTTAGAGAGATGTACCAGGTAAACGCATCCCCAGTAAGGTTCTTCCCAAACTCCCTCATGCATACGTTCTCGTACGTCTTGGGCGTATTCGTTAAGGGACATTGTGAAGCGATGCATGTGCTCTGTAGCGTTCCCACTCCCATCATACAACTTGAACTTTGGAGTTTTGTATTTCAATGGCATTGGCCTGGACAAGATTTCTGAGGGGATGGGTGAGGTTATGGCGTAGGCGCTTGCCTGCGTTTCAAGACCATATCTTTCTTCGAGCAGCTTCGTGAATTTCCCATCAGTCAAGGCGATTCGGGCATGTTCTTCAGTTAGTTGTTGATTGGCGGATTGATTGGCTTGCGATCGCCCTTGAGGAGTTCGAAACCCTTGGTCTTGATCGAAGCCGCCTCCATGATTAAGTTGAGGGGAGTCTGACCCGTCATATTGATTTCCTTCGGGCGATGGGTCGATGCCTGCTAGTCTGGCTAGAAGCCTTTGGCGTTGGCGGTCGTTCTCCTCTATATCAAATAGCATTTGTTCCACTTCATTTAGTGGTCCATACACGCGCGGCTGAGCCTGGCGCGCGAATCCGTCAGCGTCCATGTGATGAATTATGCGCTAATCCTGTGACCTAGTCTCCCACTGTGGTCGCCAAAATATACACAGTAGGGTATTTCCAGGGTACAGATAGAAATAGGGTGTAGAGACTAGCTCCAGGAAGTAGAACATAATTTCCCACAATGATATCACTGAGTCCTTTCATTGGGAAAGACCCCTATTTATAGTTATTTCCCCAAATGGGGGGATGTCAGGCATGTGTCCTTTCCTATCTTTCCTTATCTTGCTACTGCCCTCCTTGCCTGTACAACTGTACTTTAAATTCTTCTAGATGACTTCTCCCTTGTGATTTCCTTGCACGTGTACTTGAATGCTGAAGAGGAGGAACGCCTGGTAGTATCCTCTCTAAGATATGGGCTCTTTAGCATGGGAATCTATGTCGTACTCCCTTTTGGATATGGGGAGGCCATACTTCTTCCTTGGTATTTTTCGGCTATATACACATGGGAGAATGGTTTCTTAGATATCGAAGAGGAAGTACTTCGATATAGATGCCCCACCCCGCGACTTCCATCATTAGAAGCAGACAACTGGTTTGCTAATCGCCTGTTTATTGTGGAATCGGATAGGAGAACTTTTAAGGTTTTGATTTCTTACATTCCGGGAAGTAACGAAGTCGTGGCAATAGATTTGTGGGAGTTGGATTTATTTTGGATGCAGGTGGGGGGAGACGGGCGGTTTAGGTGATGATGTAATATTCGCCAGCACAGACACAAGAGTATGTTGTTCGGCAGCTAATTTGGGCCTCGAGAGTGGTTGTTTGTATTATACACTTCCCGGAGATAACAGTTTGTATAAGTATGAACAGATACTACTAGAAATACAATTATGTTGCCATGCCTTGATCTCCGAAGTCCGCGGTACCGAAAGGAATGGATCATGATTATGCCTCATGATAGTTGGGAAAGACAGGAAAATATGTCAGGTGAAGAAGATGAAGCAGCAGAAGAAAAAGATATCACTCTAGAGGCAGTAGAAAAGCTAGTAATCAAGAAGAAACTAGCCCTTTGAGTGTTCTTAACGAAGACATGCTGGTGTTGATAGCGAACCATCTTCATCCATTCGATTACGGAAGTTTCCGGTCAGTATGTAAAAATTATCGACAAATCATGCCTGTAGAAAAGCTACCATAACTTTGCTCAACTGGGTGTCCATACTTAACTCCATGGCTGGTGTTTACTGTAGAGTGGTATAACACCTACAATTTTGTAAACTCGGCGAATCATCACGAGACCTACCTCATGGATTCACCTGGTGTGCTATGGGGTGCTACAATTCGTGTCAAAAGGACGGCTGGTTATTGATGTCAAGAGAGAGCGAAGTATTCTTTTACAAACCATTCTCCGGAGAAACCATCCATCTTCCAGACCTGCCAGCAGACTTGCCAGAGACATATAACTATACCACATTTTCTTTCGATTCTCTACCGATTGACCATGTCTGTTTAGTAATTGTCCTTGCTCAGTCGTCCGACAACATTTGTTTCCTTACCAATCGGACCGGAGAAGATTCTTGGGAAGAAAGCTGGTTTCGTAGTTGTGATCATGGAAAGTTCCTTCCATTATTTACCGCGCAAATAATGTACAAGGATGTTTTATATTGCACTAGCCCTTAACCCGTGCCGTAATGGCACAGGCCTTGATGTTGGTTCATTTTAATATCGTATAAATTGTGTCTCGAATTCTTATCAATTCCTTCTAGTATGATGTATGTTAAATATTGTTTGTCATAGAAATCGTAGCGTTTTCCCTTTTCTTTTTCTCTGTTTTTAACGGCACAGGTAAACAACCAATGTTAATAACACTCCCCTAAATCATGAATGTTTTCTAAAATTATACACGTAGGTCCCATATAAAATTCACATACCAAATTATACACGTCTAAGCTTTGCATCAAAGTATTTCTTATAGAAAACTTACCTCAGGAGTTTCTCTTCCAAATGACCAAATCATGCTCATCCAAATTAAACCCAATAAATTAGCTAATTCAGTGTACCTCAAAGGTTTTCATTTGTGTGTTCCACAAATATTATGGACATCTCAACATGACATATAAATAAATTCCACAGCTCCGCACCTACAAACAAACAAAAAAATAACATAAAGTGAGACTTGATTATTTTGTAAATACCTATCGATTGTCAATTATAATGTGTAATATGAATAATTTTATAAATTTCTCTTTAAGTGTATCTATCAAGATGAAACCAAAAAGTTATTTCCACTAAAGTTTAAACAAATAGAAAGGAAATTGGTTCTTGAGAAAATCTCGCCTTTGTACACCCAATAGTTTTGAACGGATTGGAACCCCGACGACCTATGATAGCCAAACTTTCATAGTTTGGCTAATAAAAAATACAGACACCCTTAAATTTCAACAATGAGATTATTGTAATCAATTAGGCTATTTTTGAAAATGTATACTTCAGTTAAATAGACAACAAATAAAATTCAAGAAAATAATAAAAAAAAACCCCAAAAATACATACATGAAACAATGTAAAAAAAAAGGGTTTTCTCAAACATTGTTACCTCAGAATAGTTTGATTAGTCAGAGATGTACATTTTGGTGGAGAAGATTGAAAGAACATTGAGCGGAAATCTATTCTTGGATTTAAATTTATTCTCTCTGCAAACTGTCTCCCCTTCACAATTTTATTTCTGATTTTTCGTTTGCTCCAAAGTGGTGAATTAGAGTTTCCAAATCCACTCATCCTACCGGATATGGGTGAGAGAATCAGTTGTTCAGTTTTATGGGAAGGTAGGTTTGTTAATTTAAGTTGACCAAATTTCTTTGTTTTGATTTTGAATTTTGAGATGGGAAGAAAATAATATGCAATGAATTTTGTCAATTAAAACGTGTATTCATGTGACTGACCGCAGTCGTGAATTTATCAATTTGGAGAAAAAATCAGGACCAATCATCTTACCTAACTTAGCAAAGCTTCGTTTTATAATACAATACAAAGAAATAGGCATAAAACTACCTAGATAGGTAATTACAACCCATAGAATGCATAAAACTACAATACAAAAAATTATAACCCTTAACGTAACAACACATCTCGATAATAAGTAATTTTTTGTGCATTGATTTTGACTTGTGCCGTTTGTTTTGATTTTCATCAAAAAAAAAAAATTACATAACATGACATTCTGTTGTTTTTTTTTTTTAAATCTTTCATGTACTTTTAACCAAGTTTGTTTCATTACTAAGATGTCGATCGAGTCTCTAGTTTATAATGTTACACATTCTATGGTGACATGAAATTAACATAGTCTATTACTACTCACAAACCGCCACCACCCCCACCAAACCATCTGATATATTTTTTTTCTCCACCACAACCGTCGTCTACCTCCTGTTGGCCATTGGTCGTACTTATAATTTTCAATCACAAACATCATGTATAAAAATTTTGGTTGAACAAACTTTGGTTGTTAATTAACTTATTCCATTATTTTTTTTTAATTTTGATATGCTCCTCTGTATTGCATTCAATTTTATTTTAACGATTAGAAACATGATTTATACAATCAGATCTAAAGGTAGCAAGGGTATCGTTTAGGCGATCCGGCGTTCATGATCATCTTTTCCTAAATGGTATGGTATCATCCTCAAAATATGGTATTTGTTTTTATCAACCGTGCTAAAAACAGTCAACTACATCTTTCACAATACAATGTTTCCCATGTTGTAAATATATAGAACTAATATTGTCCACGACTATTCACCAACATCCACCACTATAAAACCACCCATCGCCACTATTTCTTCCACCACTACTAATACTATTTCCTCAACTACTCACTAACACCCGTTCTACCAGCCACTACAGTTCTTCCACTACCACCATTAATTTGTACTGATATAATTTGTATTAAATTATTTATTATTGAAATATATATTCATTGGATTAATTAAGAGGGCATTTGTAATGAAAATCTAATAAATTATTCATTATGAGCAATTAATGAGACACTAATTAATAAAATACTCATAATGGTTTTAAGTTGAACAAACTAAGGCCGTTGATTTATCTTCTCCCTTAGTAAAGTGAATTAGAAGGGTTCATCTGGAAGGGGACTGTGTGAATGTGGTGAATGCCATCCAAGGTTCCAAAACCTCAGTAAAGTGGACAACCAATAATGTTATTCAAGAAATTCTTTTTATTTTAGCAGATTTTGATCATTGGGAATGTTGTCATGTTAAAAGAGATGCAAATAGCATTGCAAATGATCTAGCAAAGTATGCAAAATCTCAAATAAGCTCTGTAGAATGGAGTTTAAACTGGCCTACTTGGATCAATACTCTGATCCTAAGTGACCTGAACAATGTTTCAATTTAAATTCTTTTTAATAAAATCCTTTTTCCTATTAAAAAAAAAATTATATTCTCCCTAGACAAATCTGGACCTCTCTTTATCTTGCCTAACTTGTCCAAACTGTGCTATGTATTCTAGATGGATTCTGAGGGGACTTTAGGAGCTTATGAAGACGACCCAAAATGGTGTGACTGGAATGTTCTCACGAGAAAACTATATAAAGGTGATATGAGTACAATATTTTTGGTGGAGTGCGGAGGAGACATTTTGTTAGTGAAATTAGGAGAGGTTGAAATGCCGGTGGTTAGGGTATTTAGATTGGATGGGTTAAAGTTACAAGCTTGGGAAAGCATATGATGTTCCTCAGAAAAACCTCGTATTTGTCAGTACTGGCTCCAAATAGTAGTATGGAGAACAGAATCTACTTCCCTAGATTATGTTTGAATGGGGAAGGGATATTATACTATTCTCTGGAAACAAATAGTTATTATTCTTCCGGGAAAATTCAACAATTTCCTAACAATTTTACGAGACGAAGGGTTGGCTTTCAAACTGCACTTGGATTCAACCAAATTGGTCCAAGTCCACAACACAAGACCTTGATTGGTTCAGGGAATAACCAAAATAGTCAATAAGCTAGAGCGAAGGTGAAGAATACACAAGAGCTGTTGAAGAAAGAATAATATGCACCCTACTCGATATTGCTCCTAAATCTGGAAATTAGGATTCATCAGAGGTTTTTGTTTATTTTTTGATTAGGTGTAAATCAGGACGCATAATTCTTCTTTAATTTGTCTTTAAATATAATTATAGAATTTTGTTTTGAAAATATATTATATACTTCTCATTTGAACATGAGCGATTTATGAATGTTTCTTCATTTTAAATGTTCAAATTATTTTGTCTGACGAAAGTTTGAAGTCATATATTAAATAAGATAGTGAATTTTCGACGAAGGCTAAAATTGTAAAATCATAGTTTTATATATTTAGATTCAGCAATCTCACCAAACTTATGCTTATCAATCAAATCATTCGAATATCGTTGCTGCCTCAGCTGACACAATGATATTCACAATTATCAATAATGCGTCAGGTCTAATGTCCAAGAATCATTTGCTGTCCCAACAGACACCTTATGCTCAATTCATCATAATGATGAGTCATAGAGCATGTCATAGTCATCATTGAGAAATATTCTCGACTCATCATGCTGAGACTTACAGTCTAGCTTAGTCAACGATTGACCAACTAAATATACGTCTGCAAAGTAGATTTCATATATGACACATCAATCATTTCACATGGGGATATTCACTAGGGGTTTGATCTGGCGGCCTACATCATGTGCGATGTAGCAGTACATCTACGATGAGAAATGTGAGTAAGTTATGTTGGAAGTTGAAAGAGTCAATGAAGTAGTGGATGAACAATCAACCAAGTCTCCCTTGTAATGCAGAACTGGTTCAACCACGATTTCCCACTTCCCTACTCTTCCACTCCTCTTCAACTGTCATCAC
>JAJJWW010004805.1:220000-252089 GCA_023531295.1 Papaver armeniacum
CAATTTGGGATCCTCATTTTGGTCAACCGGCGGTGGAAGCATTTACTCGAGGGGGTGCTCTCGGACCAGTGAATATTGCCTATTCTGGTGTTTATCAGTGGTGGTATACAATTGGCTTACGCACTAATAAAGATCTTTATACCGGGGCTCTTTTTTATTATTTCTTTCTGCCATATCCTTAATTGCGGGTTGGTTACACCTGCAACCGAAATGGAAACCAAGCGTTTCGTGGTTTAAAAATGCCGAATCTCGTCTAAATCATCATTTGTCAGGATTAAAATAATAATTTTTATCATCGATGCATGAAAACCATACTCAAAAACAATATCGTCCACATTGCAGCAACATCATGTCCTTATGATCTAGTTTACAATGCAGAGTTCTTCGAACCTCGAGAGGGCATCCCTGATCCACCAAGCACGATCTATCAGATGCCAAGATTCCTGGTTGGGCATCGATCGAGAAAGATAACTGGTTGTCATATCCGACACTTGTGGTGGAGACCAAACCTCCAAATCCACCTCTACCTGAAAATCAACTCAAGTATCATCCTGCTAAGGTCGCTATCCATTCTCCTACCAAAAGATGATCTAATTTCTTTACCATCTATGATACAAAAGGAAAAGTCATATACCTTTGACGCAGAGATTAGAAATTAACATGGGAGATCAATGAAAAATATTCCCGCCCATAGGAGTGCTATCATATTAAAAGAGTCACTTGAGGAAGAAATTCAAGATGCCCTACGACAACTGCAGAATGGCACTGATTCCACGACTGATGTTCTTGAGACGATCAACATCAGAACAGAAGAAAACCCAAGACCCATCTTAATCAGTTCAAATCTATCACCAGAAGAACGAACATGATGGGAAAATCTACTAAAAGAGTAGCAAAATATCTCTGCTTGGATGTACGAGAAAATGCCATGTTTGGATGACAAAGTGGTCACTCATCATCTACATATCACTCTCGGTTCCAAATCTATCAAACAACTACCCAGGCAGTTGAGACATGAAGTTGAAGAATAAATCAAAGTCGAAGTTCAGAAACTATTAGCAGCAGGATTCATCAAACCCATTCAATATCCGACGTGGTTGTATTTGCTTAATAAGATGTGTGTTCAAACTGAACGAGGTCCCAGAATATTTTTTTTTCACTTGTAGTTTCCTTCGTTAACAAAATTTATGATGTCTTGCTTTACTTTTATTTTTGCACTATACTTTGATTGATTGATATAATTAAAGTAATTACAAGTAGTACGTCATTCAACTTTGGGGATTGAAATTTGATCAAGTTCTTAGGTTAAGACGAAAAAGTTGGAGGTGTACTTGGTACCCTTCCCTTTTCAGGATTCAATATAAAAAGATATAGAGACAAGGATCCCCTTTTGTTATACCTCTTTGAGGATGAAACACTTTACCTGGAGAGCAATTTTGTAAAACTGGAGTAGAAACAATGGATATGCACTGTTTCATCATTAAGCATCAATGCTCGGAAAAGCTCAGCTTTCTGAGAGTATCTAAGAGGATTTTTTTCTCGATTCTATCAAAAGAGATTGACATATCAAGCTTAACTGCTATCTAATCTTCCTTAGTTTTGGTCTTTCTCATAGTGTTTATCATGTGCAATATCTATATTATCACTTATAAATCTACCTAATAGAAAAGTTGTCTGAAATGGAAACATGAACTTA
Source organism: Papaver armeniacum (assembly GCA_023531295.1). Classification (NCBI taxonomy): domain Eukaryota; kingdom Viridiplantae; phylum Streptophyta; class Magnoliopsida; order Ranunculales; family Papaveraceae; genus Papaver; species Papaver armeniacum. The sequence goes on from JAJJWW010004805.1 coordinate 221,697, forward strand.
CTCAACAAGCGCTTTAATCCAGAAGCAAGTAACTTAGAAATGATTTTATAAAAAACATTATATAAATTAATTAACATAAAATCCACATGACTAATAAAACAATTCTTATTGGGTATCAACGATGTTAAGCTATGATTTAACTCTTTTAATAGGTATTTAGAATTAAAAAAAAAAAGGCTTGAACCATCTTAATCACATCTTTATCAATAGTATGCCACGTTTCCTGGTAAAAATCAGAATGGTAACCATCATGACCAGGAGCGGTCCATGGATCCATACTAAAAACAATCTATTTTATCTCTTCAGACTTAGTTGTCTGGTTAAACTCTAATTATCAACTTCGATAATCGATTATACATGGTTCCATATGTTCGGATAAGGAGATGACTTCAACAGATTAGTTGTTCCAGTCATGTAAGAGAAAGCTTTGTTTAACATTTTAAGTAATTTATTATTTTCAGTCAACTATATGCCCATGTTATTCCTAAGCATCAACTTGCGTTGCTTTTCTTTCAGAGGGCATTAGGATCTATTTCATAATATCCTTATTTTTTCTTTTAATGATTAGACCCCAAAAATTTCTACCAGCCCCCCTAAAAACGCATTACTACCCCTAAATTCCACTGAAATGATATCTTATAATTATGAGATTTCTTTTAGTTGAAAATACTCCTACACATTTCCGGAAACAAGTTCTAGTGACTTTTTTTTTATATATTTTTTTAAATCTATCAAAATTAAATACATTTTCAGATGGAGCTTGTATTGATAGGAAGCAAGGTTTTTGAAGCATGAAGCGAAGCGTGACTCATTTTTTATTTTTAAGAATCGAATCGTATGTTGAATGAGGCGAATATTCATGGTTGATTTTTGAATCGTATTTTCGCTTATAAATAATAGTGGATTATGTGAAACATTTAACAAAAAATCTAAATTTATAAACCCGTATGATAATATTTGTATACGTTTAATGAAAATCTCTTATTGTCAAACAATTTCGCCTGGCACGGTGGGTAAATAGGATATGTTGAAGGCTATAGGTCTTTTCAGAGCATTGCTCGGTCGAACTCACAAGTGTTGCTATATCAAGCTTGTTGTCAAATTTAGTTGCCAAAACTATATATCTTGATTTCTAGTCTACAATTAGTTAAGTCTCAGTCTAGGATAAAGGAGTTGAGAAACGAGCCAGTCATCATTTGCGTTCTACTGTTTGAAGGCGAAGATCAACCGAAGCTTTTGGAGAACTTCATCGACAAAAGGTAAATGAAGACTGAACCACCTATTCCTCAAGTTATATTCACCATTCTATCTTTGAGACGATTATCGCATAACTAATTAGACTAGCTTGCATAGACAAGAATTTCGAGTCGAGAACTAATTATTTAGTTTACGAATTTCTCAAAATATAATGACTAAGATTAATGAACATATTTTCATACTTGATCAAATTCGGTGGAGAACAATTATTCGAAAATAGCCTGAAACAGTGATATGTGTCATTGGTATTATTCAAGAATGTTTAGGATTGATTAAGAGAAATATAGAACTACTATATTCTAAATACAAGATAGTGTTATTAGTCTTACAAACTGAGAAAAAATTTATATGTCTGAAGTCGTATTACATGTATTCGTACACGTAGCGGAGTGGCTATATATCGACTTTGATTTGTGCGATATGCATATTTGTATGTACATCATGGAAAAACTGTTTGTTTCATGATCCGGATAGGTATGTTTATTTGTTACAAACAATTGTGGAACTGTGGTAAGGGAACCGGGTTAAAATAATCAAACCGGTATGCGAGGCAAAACAATTCTATGTTCTAGAACCAATTTCGTACTCAAACCGGTAGACAAGCTGAATGTTCTGTGAACTCTGGAACCGGCAAAGGTATTATTTTTGCAAACCGGTACGTAAACTAGAAAGTTCTTTAGACTCCGGAACTTTGAGTTCGTTCAAAGTTTGCAAACCGGTACGTGAACTTAAAAAGTTCGCAGAGTCCGGAACTTGGTAATTGCATAAGTTTGCAAGACGGTTTATGAACGAAAAGTTCTGTAGACTCTTAACTCGTAATTGCATATAAGTTTGCAAACTTGTCCGCGTATTGTGACTCAGCCGATTCACGAACGATTCAAGTAATTGTACCTTGTACATTTACAAACTATGTCGATCATGATTCAATTGCGATTAAATTATTTCTATGAAGTAATTTGCATTTGATCATTTCTCTAATTAACACTAGACTCATTTTATCTCATGATTGTGACTCAATATTAATGTCTTGGTGTACATGAAAATGAGTGTTAAGCCTTTAAGTTCAAATCGGCTAGTTTCGGCTAACCATGTTGAACATAGTCTTTATACACTGTTCGGTTATGGTTTACCTAGCCATAGTGTATATCTTGTATATGTGATTGAGATTCAAAGCTTTCATCTAAGGCTATATATTGTTTGCTTGGTTCCAAAATTATCTTAGCTTAAACCTAAAGCAACCTAGGCTTTGAATTTTATATAAGGGGAACTCTTGGCAACTGGGATCTTTGAATCCTGGCACTACTTTTTGGTGTGTTCTAATTGTATCTAGATTCTTGCTCTCCAGAAAACCTTTTAGGGTTTAGCGACTACAAAAACTTCACTGGGATTCGTGAAGCCGGGTCAATTTATCTTTTATCTTGATAGCTTGAGTATCCTGATCTTGATTGTTTGTAAAGAATTGCTCCATCAATCAAGATAGATAGTAATCAACAATGTCTAATCGTCTCATACTTTGTTGATTCCGCAAGTTTTATACTTGTGAGGTGAATAATAATCTAGGATGTATTTTGGGTTGCATAAGTCCGGATTTTGAGGATAGCCAGACTTTTGTCTAAGTTGCTATCAATTTCCATCATCGGGATCCATCGTTTAATCTGATCATCCGTTTAGATCGTAAATCATGAAATCAAATATAGGCTTAATATGTGGGAGGAAGATTGGTTTAATGTCTTCAATTGAGTTTAAGCGGCTCTTAGTCTTGGGTGACATCGTCTAAGGGAATCAATTCCGCAGAGTCCTGCTGGGATTCAAGAGGCGTAAGGAGCGCGACTGTACCTGAATCAATGGGGGACCGAGTTCGGGCCCAACTACATTCCAGACCGAAGTTAATTGGTAGTAGACTAGTGTCTGTAGCGGCTGAATATAGTTTGGTGTTCAATCTGTACTAGGTCCCGGGGTTTTCCTGCATTTGCGATTTCCTCGTTAACAAAACTTTTGGTGTCTGTGTTATTTCTTTTTCCGCATTATATTGTTTATCTTTATATTTGAAATATCACAGGTTATGCGTTGATCAATCACAGTAGCTAGGTCCAACCTTGTTAGTTGGAAAAGACTTGATTGATCCTTGGACATTGGTCTTTGGTACTGTCCAAGAACTATCTTTGTAGTTAGGTTCACGGATTCAATTCTGTAAACGTTCTAACAACAAGAGAGAGAGAGAGAGAGAGAGAGAGAGATAACTCTAAACACTTTCCTTGATTGGGTTTTAACTTTTAACTCTCGCAGTTGTGTTGAATTTGTCCATACATATTTCCTAAGAAAAAGATGGTGGTGTATCTTGGTACCCAGCGTTTTCAGGTCTTAATTCGATTCCTAAGAATTCCTGCTTCTGAGTAGGTTAGCTTCTTACTCACAAGTCGATGCGTTTTACAAATAGACTCGTACTAGTCGAAGCGTGAACTATACGCTTTTAAAAACTATGCCAGGCCTCTCGTAACTTGCTACTAGTTGGGTCATTACGGACTACGGGCAATTTGAGCATAGAACGGTGCCAAGAGCAGTAGTGTACTAGTGTTTGAGCAACTTAACCAGCTTTTGATGCTTAAACATGGTGATTAGGCGTCAGTAACTACTTCTTATGATGCTTAAAAGTTGAACAAATTAACTCTTTTAGGTTCTAATTTGTCATGGGCCTGCCTCCAAAACATCAAGCCCAGAACATAGTTTCAACACAAGAAAAGTACATCGACTTTTTCTTTTCGATCAGAAATCTGAAATCTATGCATTATGTGAGGTCAGCACTAGCATTAGAAAACTGAACGCAAGTGGTTATAAAGACCAGATAAACACTATGTTGATCCATATTGGTAAAATCGAAACAAAGTTGAATCCAAAAACAAAAAGGACTCTCCACTACATTATAAACGTATCCATGAGAGTTTTGTCAACGTTGTCTCTCTCAAGATATCCCCTCTAGCAATGGAAACAAGCTCTGTAGAAGCATCAGGAGCATACGGTAGAAGCCAGATTCATAATCCACCGGTGCCAAAGGCAGCACCATGGCTTGTCTTTCCATACGGAGAAGGTAAGAAATCTCAAGCATTCTATAACATATATGAACCTGACAATAGAACTTGTATAAAATCAATACCAGAGCTGAGTGGCACATCTTTTTGGCAGAAAACTTGTCATCAAGGTTGGTTAATTATTTTGTGCAACAATGAAAATTACGAATATCGTCTAGATTGGAAATATGGTGATTGTTTTTTGTGGAATCCTGCTTCTTTAGAAAAAATTCCACTACCTAGTTTACTTGAATGGATTGATGAACCAAAGGAATACGTTCTGATTGATTGTGTTTTGACATCACCACCTCCTAGTAGTAAATATGAACACCAACACGAGCATGAATCGATGGTTTTCTTCCTTTTTGGATGTCCACTTGATGAGAAACATGACTACGATCGAGTCTTTCTTTTGTTCTGCCAACCTGGTGGGAGGCAATGGAGAGTGAAGAAAATTCCTTTTGTTTTCAAGTCAAGAGACATATTTCTCCGTTCTTTCAAAGGAAAGTTGTACGTAATATTTGAAAGGGCGGATCGTCTCTTAGATATCGAAAATGAACAACTTGAGAGTTTATTATCTTTAAAGCCATTAGAGTTGAGTACCGCAAGGGTTGTTCCACCACCAGAAGTATTTGCTGAGTGCCTGTTTATTGTGGAGTCGGATGACGAAATTTTTAAGGTTTTGATTTCTTACGTTCGTGGAGGTAACAAAATCATGGCAATAGATTTATGGAGGTTGGATTTCTCTTTGATGAAGTGGGAGGAGATGAACAGCTTAGGTGATCATGTAATATTCGCTGGCACAAACACGGGTGTATGTTGTTCGGCAGCTAATTTGGGCCTCAAGAGTGGTTGTTTATATTATACACTTCCTGACGATCAGAGTTTGTATAAGTTTGAACTGAGTAGCACTAGTAATGCAATCATGCTGCCGTGCCTAGAACCCCAAACTACGCGGTTCCAATCGGAATGGATCATGATGATACCTCAGGATAGTTGTAAAGCGCAAGAAACTATGTCAGGTAAAGATGAAGTAGAAGAAGAAAAAGATGTCACTCTAGAGGCAGTCGGAAACCGAATAGCTAGTAAGAGTGAGGCGATCCAGGACAACGAAAAACACAACAAAGAAGAGACAAGTCCTTGGAGTATTCTTAATGAAGACATGCTGGCATTAGTAGCGAAGTGTCTTCATCCATTCGATTACGGACGTTTCCGCTCAGTCAGTAAAAAATATCTGCATATCATGCCTAAAATAAAGCTACCAGAATTTTACTCAACTGGATGTCCATACTTATTTCCATGGCTGGTGTTTTCAAGAGATAACACTTACAGTTTCGTAAACTCGGAGAACCATCACGAGACCTACCTCATGAAATTCTGTGATGTGCTACAAGGTGCTACAATTCGTTGTCAAAAGGAAGGCTGGTTATTGATGTCCAGAGAGAGCCAAATATTCTTTTACAAACCATTCACAGGAGAAATCATCCAGCTTCCCGACCTGCCAGACATGGCAGAGTTGCCAGAGAGATATCACTATTCCAGCATTTCTTTCGATTCTCCACCGACTCACCACATCATATGTATCGTTTTCGCCGTTGCTCAATCGTCCTCCAACATTTGTTTCCTCGTCACTTGGACCGGAGAAGAATCTTGGGAAGGGTATTCGTTTCCTAATGCTTATCGTGAAGAGTTTCTGTCATTATGTAGCGCAACAATAATCTACAAGGACGTTTTTTATATTGCATAGATAGTAACGGGACTTTAGGAGCTTATGATGTGCAGAGAGATGGTGACCCCTGGAGAAGCCGAGAAAAATATTTAACGATGATATGAATCCAATCTTTCCGGTGGAGTGCGGAGGAGACCTTTTATTAGTGGAATTAGGACATCTTGGCATGCCTGTCAGGATATTTAGATTGGATTTATCAGAAATGGAATGGGTTAAAGTCGAAACTCTGGGAAAGCATATGCTGTTCCTCAGCAAAACCTCGTGTTTGTCAGTACTGGCTCCAAATAGTAGTATGGAGAACAAAATCTACTTCCCTAGATTATGTCTGAATGGGGAAGGGATATTATACTATTCTCTGGATACAAAGAGTTATTATTCTTCCGGGCAAAATCAGCATTTCCCTAACAATTTTTATGAGACGGAGGGTTGGCTTTCAAACTGCACTTGGATTCAACCAAATTGGTCCAAGTCCACGGCACAAGAGCTTGACTGGTTCAGGGATTAATGAACCAAAATATTAAACAAGCTAGCTTGAGGGGGGAGCAATACACAGGAATCTTTGTCTTTGAAAGAGCAATATGTACCCAACTCGACATCACTAGACGAGATTTACGCGAATGTAAATCAGGATAATTAGGATCATAAGAGTTTAAAATTAACTTTATTTATTTATTTTTTACATATGATTTGGTGTCAACCAGGACGTTTAATTCCTCTTGATATGTCTTTAAATATAACTAGATGACCGCTGCCACGGTGGGGTGGGCCGACCGAGGAAAAACACCACCGTAATTGGACTGTAAAAAAAAAATTCCCACCAAATAAATCACAGTGGGAGAACCAGCATAATATTGAGTTATGCATGGTATTCGAGTGGATAACCCCTACCATAATGACATGGAATTATTGTGAAAACATATAATTTTGTGGGGAAAGGCGGTGATAGATGTTTCTTGGTGACGGGGTTGTGACAAAGCTAGCGGGAAGGGGATTGTGGCAGCAGGGAGGTGGTGTTGGCTATGTCAAGGGTTTTAAACAACAATTGAAAATTGGAAGCTATATATACGACAATTCAACGTCGGAGACAACGTGAGAAACTATACAATGCAAAGAAAATCGAGATGCACAACATGGCATTTGATTGGGTCCGTATGATCAAACCAGGTGTCGAAGTCATCAATATCCAAGGACAAAGGCCCGCATAGACCACACGTGTTGTTTCCAATGATTTTTTATTATAAAACTTCTCATTCTCATCCCACTCCAGGGCTTCCTTCACATTTTCATTTGCATAAAAAATGTCAATCTGAACTCTCTTACTAAACAACCCACAGATTCTGAGATTCACCACAAGTAATTAAAATGCTAACTAAAGTTGCATTATCAGGTCGCAACTAGCCCTTTTAATTTGGGTTTGTTTCACACTCCAAATATAAGTGAGATTATGTGAAGGGAAACGAAATATGCTTTCTGGGTATCTTATCTTCTTTTCCCATTTTTTTTTGGTGATGATTTTGAAAGAATTTATTCATAGATCCCTTTGATGTGGTTGAATTTGAATGAAAGCTATGAAGAAGCTTGAGATTGTAAAGTCAGTCAAATAAAATCAACACAAAAGAAGAATAAGAAAATGGGTGCGGTCGGTCTGATCCATAATCTGTACTCGAATACCCGTCATCGTCCACCGAGTTAAGTCAGAATTAGATGTAATGTTCTGTTTTTTTTTTCTTTTCTTCCAGCTCTGTTAATTTGATGAAATCCAGTTTCGAGGTACAAATTAATATTTCCTTCACTTATAAATGTTTGGTTTGAAATTAATTGTTGAAGCATAATGTGTGTTGTTTTGATCAATTTTTGGATATTGATCAAAATTGAAATCTGATTAACTATTGCTCATTGAACGCATGTTTGGAATTCATGAAATTGTAAATTGTGTAATGGATTTGGTATAATGGGATTTCATGGATTTGAATCTGGATTTAATTGTATGGATTTGGTAGAATGGATTTCATGAAATTGTAAATTGTAATCTGTTGTAATTGTGGTGATGATGTTTTGCTGGAATTAATGGCGAAGCTGCTGGTGGTGGTGGAGGTGATGGGGTTGAGCGACGGTGGTAATGGATGTGTTCAGCGCTGGTGGTGGTGGAGTATCGGTGATTTTTCTCTGAACTGAGGAAGAAAGTGAGAAACAAAAGAGATGAAGAAGGAGGGGTATTTCTGTCAAGTGACGAAAAATAATATTTAGGGAATAGAAATAATATTTAGGGAATAGAAACAAGTTAGCAGAATATTAATGCCTTAATTTTCTCTAACAACAAGACTAACATTCCACTAATGCCCTTATCTTTTTGCTAATTAATGAAAATTGTGGCAGTAGAAAACGTCACAACTTTCTCTCTCTTTTAACTTTCCTTTGCATTTTCTTCTCTCTATTAATCTTCTTCTCCTCCTGTTCAACTAACTTTTCTTTTGAAAGTCATTTTTTTATAATCAAATTCCAATTCCATATCACCTTGACCGAAATCTAAAACATGTTGCTCGGCCAACATTAATCTTATTGCACTTAAATCAAGTTTGATCAAGAACCATAGATGAATCTATCTTCATACATAGAACCCTAAGAAAGATTGAAAAGATTTTAATTGCAATCCTTCTTTTTTTTTTGGATGAAAGAAATCCTTCTTTTATTTTTTTTATCATCTTGCTCATCTCTGTTGAGAAATTAAGCCACTAATCTAAAGAAAAGTTAGGGCAATTGATGAGTTTGTAATTACTATTGTTACAAACTCCCAATAGTATGAGAGTGGCAGCCATTCTTCCAAATATAAATACCACTTGTACCTTGTGTAACAACGGTGATGAAACTCTTACTCATCTTTTCATCCAGTGCAATTTCGCTTCCCAGGTATGGATGCATCTGAACTTTGATATGCATTATGTTACTAACGACACTATTGACTTCCATGAATGGCTAAATACATGGTTTGAGAAACATAATAGAAATGGGGGAGCTATGGATTGGTCATTCTTTGTAGTATTGTTTGTTGGCATGTTTGGAAAGCAAGATGTGACCTTGTTTTTAAGAAACTGAAGCAAAATAGTGCGCAAACTGCTAGGACAATAGTCAAGTTTATAAATAGCTTCATGAATACAAGTGCAACTGATTATGACATTATGCAAACACTTTATTACAATCCAATGAATGATGAAAACTTGAAAATCACTTATGAAGAACCCGATTTTGATAAGGTGTACATGGTCACCCACAATTAATGTTGCTATAGCTATGCTTGACCCAATTACTAGCTCGGTATAGGTCGACTCTCAATGATTACGCGGGGATCACAAGAGAAGCAAGTGGATACAATGCAGTTGTAGAACCGAGAGAAGAATTGGAATTGAGAGGGGTCAGAATCTTTCCAATGGGCTACACAATGGAGTGGACACAACATCATCTTTCAAAGTGATTGAACCTATTCTTTTACATCGATGGAGATGTATGCCAAAGCAAGGGAAAAAAGATACAATATTAGTGAGGACTTTGATTATAACGCTTCAAACTGTATAAACTTCAAGGTCCACGGATTTATTTTGAAAAGTAGATTTCGGATAATAGAAAGCGACTCATATATCTACCTATTGTAATAGATTAGCTATAAACAACTCTTGGTCGGTGAAAACCTTAGAGTACTTTTAAGCAATCTTCATTTTCAATTCGGGAAAGCAAATGTAAATAGAGACTATTGCTTACTACAACGAGATTAGCTACTAACCACTTGAGGTCAGATGAAAACCTTAGAGTCCCCTTGAGCAGTCTTCAATTTCAAGCTTGTAATGTAAATGTAATTCACTCTGCTCTTCTCTTTAACGAGGAGCAGAGATTCACATTAATGAATGAGGTGATTCCTCCTTTTCGAAAAAAAAAAAAAAAATAATTACTATTGTTATTCTAATGTTTTAAAATTGGGTAGATTTTCTTTTCATGTTGCAAACGATTAAAGTAATTGAAAGTTTTGTAATACTAATATTTTTTGTTACCGGAGTTTTGAATTAATCTTGAGATCTGTCATCGGAGAAAGAAGGGAAGACTTATGTTTCCCTATGGGGCCGACTAAATCAAATAAATATGAGGGTATATATGTAAACTATGATGTATTAATTAGAGTAATCTTTTAAAAAATACAATTTTAAAGTTCCAAAAAAAAGTTTTGAAATCAATATAAAAAATGATTAGCTAATTAATGTTAATCTTATATACTGGGATACAAGTTAACAAAAGCCTTTTTTGTTAGGTTTCATTTGACAAAAAAGTGGTCATATAAGGGTCTCCCTCCCTACGGGCCCTTCGGGCCCTCCGGTCGGTCGGCCCAATTATTTGAATAATTTATTTGCTCATTTTTGCCTCCATATATATATGGGTAGTAGTGTAAAACTTATGTGTCACTCACTACAGACCAGAGAGATAAATCAAATGTATTTGTTTTCGTCGAGCCAAATCCCCTAACAACTGCTTCAAAAAAATTAAAAATATCGAGCAGAAGACAACAATGCAATTCAAGTCATTTTATTTATTTTTGTTCTTTTTTACGGAGACAACACACATAAACAGAATAGCAAAAACAGACACAAAGTTACAAAGAGAAACGTACCATCCTCGAGGAAGAGAGGATAGCTAAACTAGACAAGTGAGTAGAAGAAGAAAGCCGTGCACATTCTTTAATCCCTCGTCGTTACACCTTTGTGATCTTTATCACAACACAATAACATAAAAAAAAAAAAGAAGCAACTTGGCACATGCATCCAGTACTTGATGGTGCCTTAATCTTTAGAGCAAGTCTTATGGTGAAAGAATTCCATTTTCCATCTTCCACGCCACCTCAACATTTGGAATAGTTCATGGATGGTCAAGTGTAGTGGTGTAACTACATAAACGCTAATCAAAATAGTGTTTTACGCTAATAAGAATAGCTTGAAAAATACTGATAAGAATAGCGCTTTATGTTATTAAGACTAGTAAAACCGCACGCGCGATGCACCTGCCATGCAAATCGATCTAATGCTTTAGCGATTCCAAACTGCTGGAAAAAAAAAAAGAAGAGAAAATTCCAAAAATGGTACAAAATACAACATAAACACTACCACATGCGGATTTCAAATCAGTGTTTGGCTAGCATCAATTTATGAAAATAGTTAATGAGGATACTTATGTTGGACAATAAAAAATGTGAACAGTCTACAACATCTAATTTTAAGAAGTTCAAGCATTCCTCTCGACTTATTGAAGACCAAACAAGAGTAAACGAGTAGATGCCTTGATATCTTTAGCAACATTAGGAAGTATAGCATGATGATACCTTAGGCTAGGTCATGTTCATCTTAGCTTGTTGTTTTTCTATAGACAATCACTGAAAACAGAAACTCTAGACCAAGATCTTTTCTGGAAGTTCTTCATCCATCTCTATCACCCTTATCTTTTTTCTAATGGAAGAAAATTACTTTAAATAAGGCTAGAAGGGAGTCTATATCCAACTGACTTAGACATGTCTCATCCACTCAGCCATCATGAGGTGGAGACACATCCCTTAACTGAAAATATAAACCAATATGCCCACTTTATGGATTAACTTGGTGTACTTTGGCCTTATGTAAACATCCCACAAAACAGATAGTTTTGCCTTTAGTACATGATCTAAACCTAACACACACACTTGATTAAGATTAGGCTAATCCGGTTTTATTAAACTAAACGTGATTTTCTGCTAAACCATAAAAAAGTCTAACATTCTCCCACTTGGTTAAGCAACAAATCATTTTTATTTCTTTTGAAAAACATTTAGCAAAAGACCTCTCAGATTATCTATAAAACAACTGTAGGTGCGCACAGCGCACCCGTCTTAGAAAACTGAAAATCTTAGTCAATGTGCAATATATCATGTATAATTGAAGCTTAGATCAAATGGAACACTATTGTCGGACCATAGAGACACAAACACCATTTAGGAGATGCATTGGTCATTTCTACAATCACCACACTAGACGGGCCAATATCCTTAAGATAAACTTTACGGGCATACATAGTTCCAGGATGTCTACAGACTTAAGGTTACATATTGAGCCTACACTTTATGCTCGATGACAAGGACACTTTACGATCTCTTTTGGATCCTTCATACCTCTAAGGTCTGAAGATGATCTTCACTTTTATGCTCAAACTAAAACACTACTTGAGGATTTAACTTTATGATCTCAAAATATGCATGCTCCCACTAAACTGTAAATTGCAACATAAACATAAACTTTAACAACCACATATTAGAGTTACATTAAAAGTGAGACCTAAACATGCATATGACTGACCTTATAAAGCTTATCTGTAAACTGAAATGTGCTTACATTACCATATTCGCAAGCAGAAACACACAAGGCAAGAAAACACACAAGGCAAAAGAGAAAAGATACTTACAGATGTCGGAATCTTAGAGATGGGAGACATAGAAACACTTACGAGATATCCGAGGTGTGAAACATAGAATTTGAAACTTCAAGGAATGTTACAAGGATTTGGTCCAACGCCCTAAGCTTTAAACTTAAAATGGTGAATTTCTTTAAAGTGTCCAAAAGATGTTCAACTATCACAACTTGTACACAGGGTCGATTCTATTAGGACAAGGAAGGTGGCTTGTTTCTTGCTTTTTGTGCATGTCTGATTAGCATACCATCTTACTGTTGTTGCAAAAGAACTTTTAGTAGAATGACCTTTGATGGTGATTCATGAATTTCGGTTGTTGGGATTTTGTAGCTGCCAACAAACTTCTGAAGGGATTCAAAGTGGACTAGGTAGTGATAGTCCTGTAGATACCATCACTTCATTGCAAGTTTGCAACTGACCACACCATTATTACCGTTGTTGAAGCGTCATACGATGGCACAGAACCCATAAACTGCAAGGTGACTACCTCCAACAACTCTTTAAATTTTTTTCTCATATATACAGACGTAACACCCCAAGAACATTTTATCAACTCTTTAATATTTTCTTCTCAGATACAGGCGTAACACCCCATGAACATTCTATTTTCATTTCTCACTTGTAACTTAGGCCACTTAAAGCCTTAATACCAGCCATAGCTACTAAACTTGTGAAATATGCAAAACTTAACAAAAACAGAATTCAATTTATTTGCCTTGATCTTATGGCAAGCATAGACTTTACAAAGACTCGATATTACCGTCACTTCACCTTTGGCTAAAGTTAAAACATGTCGAAATCCCCTGAATTGAAGTTCAAGAATGATTTACTCATATAAAGTAAGTAACGGATCTGTTAAACCTTTGGGTTCATTAGAAATATCACTTACTAGATATGAACAAATCATCTTGTCCATTAAAGATAACATATGCATGATTAACCTTTGGGTTTCGGCATACAGAATGAGATCCAAAATTCAACTTTATGCAGTCTCTTTCATATAGAAATATGCACTTTTGTATCCTATCAAAGTATCACTTTGGCAACACTTATCAAATAACAAAAGATATATTAGACTGCGGCCTTTGAACACTTTCAACTTCATTTCAGGCCAACAATATAAAAAAAAAAAACACGTATACATGGTACTAGCTGAGTCAGAATCAATATACCATGACAACATGAGGTGCTAAAATTTTCATGTTAAACACAAAAATTATACCAAAATCAGATGTAATACACAATTTAAACATATGGGCTCTGATACCAATGTTATCATATCATCCTCTAATCATGCTTAAGATGTACTTTATTAGATACTAAGCATGCTTAACATAATCAGGATTACAAGTTACAATATATGTTGATACATATAGCTTACTTTATGCTTAGGATCACAAGTTATACATCTGAAAACATCAACATGAATATAAACACAGAGAACATGCTTTATGCTTTAACTTCATCATGTTTATGTACAACTTCTTCATACTCATACATGATAAACAAGGAACAATAGGGTCTAGGTATACCTGTCTTTAGCTTATTAAAGACCAAACAAGAGTAAACAGTATATACCTTGATATCTTTAGCAACAGTATGAAGTATAGCATGATGATACCTTAGGCTAGGTCATGTTCATCTTAGGTTGTTGTTTTTCTATAGAAAATCACTTAAAACAGAAACTCTAGACCAAAATCTTTTCTGGAAGTTCTTCATCCATCTCTATCAGCCTTATCTTTTTTATGATGGCAAAAAATTACTTTAAATAAGGCTATAAGGAAGTCCACCTCCAACTGACTTAGACATGTGTCATCCACTCAGCCATCATGAGGTGGAAACACATCCCTTAACTGAAAATATAAACTAATATGCCCACTTTATGGATTAACTTGGTGTACTTTGGCCTTATGTATACATCCCACAAAACAGATAGGTTTGCCTTTAGTACATGATATAAACCTAACGCACACACTTGATTAAGATTAGGCTAATCCGGTTTTATTAAACTACATGATTTCTTTGCTAAACCATAAAGAAGTCTAATGAGTTGATACAAAAATCAACAAAAAAAAAATAGTCCTGGGGGTATGAATGATGATGAGCTCTCCAAATCAGTATGTCTCCCTTTGATTAATCGACTAGCTTTTTTCTTTTTTCTTTTTTTTTCCATGAATACGTTTTCGAAATATCTTTTCCATTTATCGACGATAGTTAGGGAATTTTGACTTTGGATCATTATAACCATTAAACAAATAATAAGTAACACCAATAATAAAGATTCTCTTCGATGGTGCGCGTGCAATATGCATTTGGATAGTATGCAGTTGAAAAGTATTGATCTGAATGAGAAATTATAGCTCGAAAGGGATATTACTGAGGATGAGGTATTTTCGACTTTGAAGAAGTTGGGTTAGAGTAGGGTCCCAGGTCTAGACGGATTTCAATGGAGTTTTATAGTCAAATGTTAGGAATCTTATAAAAGTGGTTTTTAAGAATGTGGTTGTATCGATTGGGGACTGAAATCTACTTTTCTTACTCTCGTACCAAAAAGGAGTATGTGGAAGAAGTGAAAGAGGCATATTAGTCTCATTAATTCTTTTGCAAAGCCATCTCAAGGTCTTGGCGAGAAGGTGAAAATCCATGCTCCATAAACTTATTTCCTACCATCACTCTAATATTGTTAAGGGCGTCAAATTCTAGATAATGTTCTTATTGCTAACAATTTTTTTGACTCTAGACACTAAGATTCTGGTATTATTTGCAAGATTGACTTAGAGAAAGATTTCGATAACGTCAAGTGAGACTTACTCGATAGAGTGTTATGTAGAATGGCCTTTGGTGAAGTTTGGAGAAAATGGATTTACGGGTGTGTAAGAAGAATTCATTTTTCCATTCTTGTTAATGGCAGTTTTGCGGAAAATTTTCAAGCCAAAAGGCTTGCGCAAAGGATACCCACACTCTCACTTTCTATTCCTTCTAGTTTAAAGTGTTCATTACTATTTTCCAGTCATTGACGTTGGTTGGTTGGGTGGTTTCAAGTTCGTGAAAATGATACCAAGACTTATCATCTGCAATTACAGATGACACCTTGGTTTCCTTGACTCTGGCATTAGTCAAGTAAAAATGCTTAAGTACAATTTGTTGCTCTTCAAATATGCTTCTAGCTTGCATAGAAATTTTGGTAAGAGTAATATTTTTGTTGTTGGTAATGTCAATAATATGAACCTATTAGCTTCTGTTGACATTTTTCCCTTCTATTTATTTGGTACCATTAGGAGATAAAGCACTATTTTGCAACAAGTGGGGAAAAGTTGTGGAAATTTGCAAAGGGAGACTTGCCGCTTGGAAAAGTTGCTTGCTCTCGAAGGCAGGTAAACTCACTCTTAGGCTTAGTCCGATGGTCCTTCTAAGTTCAAGATTCATCATTTGAAAGTGTGACCAAAGACATGATTCAATGTAGCGTTCAAGTAACTGATTGAACGTAATCTTGAATCAATACAGAAGTGACCAATGGTTTGGAAGAAAAACTTCGATTCAAATAATATAGATAACATAATCTACTTCCCTAGATTATGTCTAAATGGGGAAGGGTTTATTATAATATTCTCTGGAAAAAAAAATAGGGGCAAAATCAGCCTTTTCCAAAAAAAAATTATGATACAGCAAGTTGGCTTTCAAACTGCACTTGGATTCAACCAAATTGGTCCAAGTCCACGGCACAAGAGCTTGACTGGTTCAGGGATTAACGAAAATAGTCAATAAGCTAGCCCGAATGCTAAGAATACACAAGAATTGTTGAAGAAAGAACAATATGCGCCTACTCGACATCCCTCATAAATCTGGAAATCAGGATTCATCAGAGGTTTTTTTATTTTGTTTATTTTGTTTATTTTTGATTTTTCTTTAAATATAATTCTTGATTTTCGTATTCATTTTCAATTTTTAATTTTTTTATCCAACGAAAAGTTTGGATTTATATATTAAATAAGATGGTGTATTTTTGATGGAGGCTAAATTTTTAAAACCATAGTTTTGTATATATTTGACATGGCTTCAGACGAATATATGAAATTAATATTGTATAATTTAGATATAAAAGCTCTTGTTACGATGATCTCTGATTGATCGTTTAACCTCTTCATAGCATAAACATGTAACGACAAGATTAGAGTCTCTCAGATGAGCTTTAAATATTCTGCATATTTTATTTTATACGAGTGCAATTCGGTGTTCACTTGGTGAATCGACAACGATTGGGCCGGCTCTAGATGGATTGACCACTAGTATAAAGAAATAATGTCTTCAAGATGTCAATGACGTTTGTCACATTATTCTCCTCCGGTGTTCCCTAACTATACAAAGTAAATATTTAGAACGAGTATTATGCTTTCACCATCTCATACACCATCTCATACCTCGATTCTCAAATTAATATAATGCTCCTAGAATGATTGCATGCTAGTATAGATCGACTAATTGATGAATTCTAGTATTATATTCATCAATTGAATTCCTAGAAAATACTCTATTTTCACCATAATATTTTATTACTCCAATTCACGGCTTTTCTCAATTTGAATTCCATGGATTAGTAATGAATATTCGTCTTTCAAGCATACGGGCTATCGCCGAATAAGCCCCCTAGAAAATGGTACGGTGTATTTAGTAATAATGCTCAAACGAGCACCCAAAAGCATGAACGAACAAGGATATGGAAGCCTCATCACATGAGGAGAGAGAAAGTAATAAAATAATAATAAAGAAAAGGAATGCACGGCACTGGACCCACCAGTATGCTAACCATGCGGCCGGCGCCGTGGCCAGTCCCCTACTTTTTCCACTTTCTATATTTTATTTTATTATTATTTTCTTAATCCATGACTTTCTCAGTCAAGCAAACTTTTGATTTTCCATATCTAATCAAATCTCGCTCAATTCACCATATGGTTGACAAAGCTAGTGGTCCCGCAACCATTAGGTCTTTACATTATATAATATATTATGATATTAAAATATATTATAATATATTGGCTTGCTTTAGACTCTTTCTTCGCGGTATGTCATTTTGATCCGCCTCTTTCAACTTTGAGTTAAGTGCCCCCCATCTTATGCGTTTATTGGTAGCTAAATACTTTGATGTTGTTAAACAAGAGATGCAAAATCTATACAACATGGCATTTATGGAATTAGTCTTATGGCAGTGCAATAAGTTCTCTAATGCTCAAGATTATTTGTTAGTGCATATGTCCTCGGCAATTTTGTGTTGTTCTTTGTTATCGCCTTGGTATTCCACTCTTTGCAGCTTGGAGCGTTTGTTCTTTTTGCAGTTGAGATATGGATTTGTTTGGTGACCGTGCTCTTCACTGTGCACACGAATTATGTTTAAAGTTTCAGCATGAATTAGTTTCTGATTTTTGTTTGACATTTGTTCCGTCTTTGGCATACACACAAAAAGAAGCGGATTTGGGTTTCTTATCGCTGAAGGTGGTGCTTTAAGGCTTGCATATATTCTCTTTTATAATTGGGACTTTGGTCGCGATGTATTTTTAGATGGCTGGAATCTCACCTTTTTGCAAGAGGTGGAGTTAATACTTTCATACCTAGGTAGGTTGTATGTAATGCGGTTTTAAGATAGTTGAACAAATATCTTGACAAATGTACCACACATGATTATGATTTTGGTATTCTAGTTTTCACAATGTTGAGTGAGTTAGGGGGATGAGACCGTGAAATTTTGAAGAGTGTGAAGAATTTTTTAAGTAGTCATGATGTACATGTTAAAAATTGGTGATTTTCTTTTTCATTGATTAGGAATTGTTATTCAAAAAGGTGTTGGTGCACAGTTAGTTGCTAGGTTGTCGACAAGCTATTTGTACACTTTCTTTTCTTTGTTGCAAAAGTTAAATTACATTTAAAAAAATTATATATGTATTAATATTTTAACCTTTAAATATTGGTCTTTAAAGCAAAATCCCACTTACTCTTTCGAGAAAAATCAAGAGTTTCAGTCAAGATCAAACTCTTCAGAAAATACAAAATAATGCTCGAACGACCACCAAAAAATAATAAAATTCTCAGGAATGGACGGCCAAATCGACATGGTGGACCGTTCAATATCATGGTCGATCCCTCTTACCACAATGATTGGTTCCACTCCATTTATTAATTAATCACTTAATTTATCCTCCATTTTGGTTCATCCATACACAGCTTAGCGAGGTCCTACCACCACTAATGACTCATTGGTCGGTCGGTCTCTCTACTCATATTGGACGGTCATCCATCTCCATGGTCCATCACTTGTCGAATTAGGGTTTCATATTCGACGCTATGCACAATATAATTCTAATGAGGTCTAAACATCAATAATTTTCATATTGATCCAATTATCAATATTCTATTCAAATATTTTAATGTTCGATCTTGCTACCAACAACTTTTATTGCTCGACAAAGAAATATTTTATTGACTTAATTATCAATGTCCAATAGGTCGATCATCCAATATTCATTAGTCGACTATCAAATTGGTCGATCATCCAATATTGCATTAGTCGATCATCCAATATTTAATTGGTCGACCATCCAATATTTTATTAATATTTTTAATTTTATAATCTATGTTATGTCACTTTACTACTCATGACATGGTGGATCGTAGTCAAACAAGTTAAACAACATTCAGCTTTCCCTCTAATGAAATTTATTTTTCCCCCTACAATTTATTAATTGGTCAGTTATTTGGCAAATGTGTTAGTACAACCCAATTGCATTTTTTTGAGTTTTTAACAAATTTATGACTACAGATAATTTTACACAAATTTATAGCGACAATAATACTCCCTCCGTCTCAAAGTAACAGTCCTAATTCACTTTGTCAAGATATTAAGGAAATCCTATAAAATATCGTGACTAACCCTTGACTAGCCATATTTAATGTTATGTTGTTACTAAAACTAAAATTAAAAGTATTAAAAATTATAAATTGGATAGTATTATTATTTTAGGAAATATTTTAAGAAAATAAAAACAAACTTATACTGCTTTTATTATGGAGTCCTTAATTAGAACGGGATGTAAGAATAAGTAGAAGTTTTATTAAGAATTTTATACCTATCGATAAATGTTTTTATTCAAAAAAAGAATGACAATTAAGACAAAGATATTGAGTAGGTTTTTTCCTTATATATGGTGATAATATTTAAGATTTTGAATTAAGTTTATATTAAAAATGATTTTATGATTATAAAAAATAAATGGTATATTTTATAGTTTAAAGGAAAAGTATGTCTATAAACAGAGCGGACAGATAAAAAAAGACAGAGGGAGTAATAATAAACTCCACTTTAATGAATTGGTAATTTGGTAAATAGTAAAGATAAAATCCTAACTGTCACGCCATATCGGTGACAATGCACGCACACCTGTACCATATATACCGAGTCCCATATTACTACTTGTTAGCAAGAATAAATTATCGACCACAGTTTCCCTCAAATCGCTACTTGCTCTCCTCCTCTCTCCAGGAACTCTCTGATTTTTGTTCTTTCTCTTATTGTTTCTTTGCCATTTGATTCCTCCTGATCCTAGAAAAAAATGTCAGGTATGTTCAAGAAATGTTGAATGTTTGAATGATTTCAGAAGAAAATATGTCTTTTAGGGTTTTCAGTAATGATTGTCAATCTAGTCTCGGATTTGGTGAAAAGTAACGATATTGAATGCATTTCTTGATTCCCTGGAAGTTTTTTCAGGATTTTACAACATGATTTTGATAGTATGATTTCTTGAAATGTCAGATAATTTTTGATGTTATTAAATGCTTAATTTTGTTAAAGTCATGTATTGTATTGTACATATGTCAAATCTTTTATAAGGTAAAAAATTTATGGATATGTCAAATATTTTATAAGGTTTAGAAAAAGGGATGTGTGCGAACTTAGTCATACGGCGATAATTTCATAACAACAAATAAGTAAGATTTATTTATTTATTTAAACTAGCACGAACCAAAATATATATGATGAGATTTTAGAAAACAACCAAATATTATAATTTGATCGTAAAATGACTCGGTTTTATTTTCAAATATTATGTTGAAACAGAAGCTTGTGATCAATTTTATATGAACGAATACAATTCGTGTTTATAACATAATTATAACTTAGTTTTAATATATATATATTCAAAAATATACACTAATTTCCATTATTGTCATTCGGACTAATGGTTTTCTTATAAATGGTTATATGAGCATCTAGCTAGGCTAGTTCTAGTTGGGCTTGAGCTTGAGAAAACGCCTTAGGTCGAGTTTTAAGCGCCAGGCGTCACACCTTACGCACCCTTCGGGACCGGTTATGTATCCAGATATCAATACTTACTTAATGAAAAAAATAGTAAATCTAACTAAATCAGAGTAAAAGAAGCATTGATTGAACATTACATTTAATAAAGAATGCCTAAATCAAAAGCTTCTGATAGGTGCAATATTTGCACTAGTTAGGTACTCAAATGCTTTGCTTTCTTGGTAGTTTTTGTATCATTATGCTTTGATTTTGTTTGTTTTGAGTTTCTTAGGTGTTTAAGGCTATCTTAACCAAAAGGAAGTGGAACTCGCTCAAATCAGAGATTTCTTCACATCATCTTGAAGAGGACGAAAAGACGAAAAGAACGGCGAAAGAATGGAGTCATTCCGACTTCATATGAGAAAGTTGAGCACAAGTGAAGCGAGTCCAAGTCGCAAAAGATATTGAAGCCCGGAAGCGTAAAGGCGGGCGCGTTTCTACTCGGGGCAGCCGCACGGGGTTGTTAATAGAGTTGAGTGTCGGTCCATGGTAAGACCGACGGTAGAATACATTCACGATCAGATTTTTGGTTTCTTGAGTTCTTCTCGAACTCGAGTGGGACTAAGTAAGATGGGTTATGGAGATAATATAAGACATGAGTCTTGGTTGATAGTCCGTATCGGATGGTGATGATGGGTCGAGTCGAGTAATGGAGTTCGTCTTTTGTGGTGGGCGAGACGAATGAGAAGGAGTGGTACGTCTGGAGATGATTAGCTTTGTCGCTGCCATGAATAGCGAAGAGAAGATTTCATGAAGGTGGTTCGTGGGAGAGACGATGTGTTGTGGTGGTGATTGACGGCGGTCATCATGACGATGTTCTTCTTTGCCAATAGGATACGATGAGAGTCGAGCATAGAATGGAAAGAATGCTGCCATTGTTGGCAGCGATGAAAAGAGTTTGGCAGTGATGTTGGATCTTGTAATGATGGTGTCATGGAGTTCTTTCTACTATCGGTGGGGTGGCCTGGTGAACTGTTGATGAAGGTCAGGGACGAGATCGAGCAATGCCGTGATAAAGCTTGGCTGTTAATGGAGAAGCGGATGATAAGCCGGCAGTGATGGTGATCTTTGGAAGTTGGTTTTGTGGATGTTGCTCGAGATATAAGGAGTTGATGTTGTTAATGACGAAGATGGAGAGAGCTCGTGTTTTGATGGAAATGTGAAGCGAGCTCGAGATAGCGAGATGGAGGTGAAGCAGTGATAAAGAAGAGGGTTCGATGGGAATGGACCTTCGTGGATTTTGAGCAGTCGGAGGTGGCAAGAATGGAAGAAGCTCTTGTACGAGCTTGGAAGATATGAAGACTTTGGCGGTGGCGTTGCGATGATAGCAAGAAGGGAAGTCGAGTTTTCACGGAGAGTCGGAGAACGAGAAAATGCAGAGCGGGATTTTGGAAATCCGAGAAGAATATACTTTTCACGGAGGGGTATGAATTCCGGGGCAAAAATAAACTCGCGGAGCTGTGTGTCTCAGGAAGAATTGAGATTTCAACATGCCAAGGACGGTAATGGATTGGGCTTTATCCAGTTTGTGTTGCACAACCCAATCGCTTTAGGCATTCTTCTCACGGCCAGACTTGACCAATGCATTCGTTTAGGCAAGTTTAGTGCGTTTTGGCGGATTTGGCAATCGACTAGAGAGATTTTCGAGCACGGGTTATAAGGCAGAGAGGAGGAATCTTATATTTTTTTTTTATCATACTTTGGAGAGAAGAGAAGGAGAGGAGCTAGGGCTTGGAGTTGGAGATTTTTCTACAACCTAGGGTTTGCTTTACCTATTCTCTTTTATTATATTTTTCATGGGTTTTAAGAAATCCATGAGTAGCTAATCACCTCATATTGGTTAAGGATGTAGTCGGATATCATAAACATGCTACTAAATTAATATATTGGTTTTGTTATCTCAATCAAATTGTTATTGTCTTGTTCTACCATTTATTATCGTTTATGATTGTATGATTGTTTGTTTAGGAGCGCTACTAAATAACCATGAGTGCATTTCTAAAGCTAGGCTAGGGTTTTGAGATACGTAATTGTTGATAACCCTTTTCATAAGTAGCATATTGTGATTACCAATTGTATTCAAAACCTTTGTGTGATTGCAAGTAGAAGCTTGACCTATGTTAAATAGTTTACTCATAGTATTTCTATTGCATGGATTAGTCTAATTCTTAGAACTTAAAGCACTTGGAGGATTAAACCTAATAGCACGTTGCATTAGGTTGTTCGCTAAGTAGTATTCATATTTTCATCGTTATGGTATGTGATGACATAAGGAATTTAGGAGTGTGCTCTCGATGGGGTACTTTAGGACTCTTGATAATGAATGATTGAGTGACGCTTTTGATTATTAGTCGAAGTGCATGTCTTATGATTGATGATGAACCCTTAACCAGTATTCTCAACTTATTGATTCTCTATATTCATTCTTCGCTATTATTACTAGTTTAATTATTTTAGACCTAAATCAAAAATCCCCCCAGGTTACTTAAGTTTTCAATTACGAATAACAACCCATATCTCCTTGTGGAACGAATCTGTTCTTATTACTATACTATTATTTATAATTGTGAAGTGAAAGAACTTAAATTATTTTTGCGTCGGCTGACAACCGGCCAGCTTCAGAACAAATAAATCGTTCAAGAAATTCGTATACTCCAAGGAGAACATTTATCAAGACAAGTCAAGATATAAGTAATAACAACTTTCATGAGAACATTTTACCGGATTGATTTCATGTTTCAGATAAAAATTAAAGTGTGTTGTGAAACCCTAGATAGAATTCTAAGGAATCAAGAATACCACCACAAAAGATGAACAACAAAGAGTGAGTGTACAGTATACAAAATAAAATTCAATGATAAGATAAATGAATGATTGGTCGATATCAAGATTTGACAAATATTGTTGAACAATATTTATGGGTCCTCTTAACTTGTATACCCGTATACAATATTAATCCTTTTTTGCGTGAAGTACTAAACTCGAAGAATTTTTTACTGTGTGTTTGTTATTTTGGATGTTGTATTTGAAGCTTTTTTTTCTTTCACTTTTTGTATGGAGACTTGGAGTTTAATGTTGTATCAAATATTCTATTTTGACTAATTTTAGTCTCAAGTTTAATTTCCTTTTATGAATTATGTTTTACTACCACTATATTATGGGGAGAAAAAAACTTGTGCATGTAATGAAAGTTTGGATTACATGGGAAAGAAGGATGAAGTCCCACCAAACATGGTTACAAGACAACGATCTGTATATGAATGTTTTTTAAACTTGTGTATATGTGATT
This sequence comes from Papaver armeniacum, assembly GCA_023531295.1. Lineage (NCBI taxonomy): Eukaryota > Viridiplantae > Streptophyta > Magnoliopsida > Ranunculales > Papaveraceae > Papaver > Papaver armeniacum. The sequence goes on from JAJJWW010004805.1 coordinate 245,852, forward strand.
TTCACTCAGATGTATCTATGGTGGGATTTTATGGTGGTATGCTACTTTATGAGATTGCAAAATAATAAGTTAGATTGCAAAATAAAATAAAATTGGATTCGAAAGGGTAATATTGGAAGTATATTTTCCTAAAAAAAATAAAATACAATTCTCAATATTTTAAGCTACCCAAGAAGGATTGCAATACCAAATGCAAAATAATAATATGTTAATCTTCCTTAACTATATCCTGGTATTCAAGTTAGCTTCTCTGAGGGAACTCTCTGATTGTTATTCTTTCTCTCCTATTGTTGTTTTGTCGTTTGATTCCTCCCTCCTAGAAGAAAAATGTAAGGTATGTTCGGAAAATGTTGAAGGTTTTCAGTAGAGAATGTGTGTCTTTGGGTCTTCTTAACTTGTATATGGGTACATTGGATTTAGAGATTTCTATTAGATTCTTCGAAATCTTGAAAATACAAATATCTATTACCAATGAAAGTTAAATTTCTTTACTACCCTTTGATTTAACTAAGTATTCTTATCATATCTTTTGACGACAATATAAATATTTTAACAAATCTATTAATTTCTGTACATTTTTTATTTTTTCTTTCTACAGAATAAAAAGAAAAGGAAGATCAACAGATTAATCTGAAACATATCAGTATAAATGAAGTGTTCTAATAAATCTCCATCTAAATCAACAGATTTGATCATGAGATATTTAAAGTTTAACTCCTTCACCGATCGAAAAATTTGAATAAAATTCTATTTTAAATTTTATTAGGGGAAGAGATGGATGTGTAAATATATTTATAATAAAATCTAAAAAGATGAATGTAAAGTACTTATCCAACAAATGTATTAAAATAATAGATAATTAATTAATCACTTACTAAACACTAATTTTCTACTTATATTCATTATTAGACGACTTCGTACTTCATATTAACTATTGTTAAAACCAACTCAAAAATAATTAAATAAAAAAAAAAAGATGGGAAGGAAGTTCGACTTGTAAGTGGTAACAAAGAGGCCAGCACATCTAAAGGAACGAGTTACGTCCTTACCAAGCAAAAAAGAAGGTAACTTCCGAAAGAAGTTCAACTTGTAAGTGGTAACAAAGCGAACAACACATCTAAAGGAACGAGTTACGTCCCTACCAAGCGAAAAAGAAGGTAGCCGGAAAAAGACATTGGCATTAATCCAATATTTTTTTTGGCAAGTACTAAACTGAAGGAATTCTTTACTTTGTGTTTGTTATTTTGGATGTTATATTTGAAGTTTTTTTTTCTTTCACTTTCTGTATGGAGACCTAAAGTTTAATGTTGTATCAAATATTCTATTTTGACTGATTTTTAGTCTCAAGTTTAATTTCTCTTTATGAATTATGTTCCATCTACCATTATATTACGAGAAAAAAAAGCTTGTGTATGTGATGAAAGTTTGGATTTCATGGGAAGAAGGATGATGTCCCAAGAACATGGTTACAAGACAATGATACGTATATGAATGTTTTTTGAACTTGCGTATATGTAATCATCACTCAGATGGTGGGATTTTATGGTGGTATACTACTTTATGAGGTTGCAAAATAATAGGTTGGATTGCAAAATAAAATTGGATTCGAAAGGATAATATTGGAAGTGTCTTTTCCTAGAAACAATTAAATCTAATTCCCAATACTTTAAGCTACCCAAGAAGGATAACAATACCCAATACAAGATAATATTATGTTAATCCTCCTTAACTTCTATCCTGGTATACAATTTAACAATATTTGTTATTTAATTTCAACAATGGTTTCAATTCTTGCTTAGAGCTAGATGCTTAACATATGTGACCAATCATATTAGCAAATGCTTCTCTTTATTGATTCCTCATGTGTAGATTTCGCAATATCAAGGTAATTTCTTGCTCAGATCTTGATACGATAGATATTGTATAGAATTTTCCTACCAAATGTGCTTTTCTTTTGGACAAAATGTCCCTCTTGTTCTATTATATATGAGTGCTACCAGCTGTTTTAACCAGATTGTCTGGTTTTAATATATGTCTTAAATTAGGAGTCACCGAGAGAACTTATTAGCATGGCAGTGAATGTGTCATCGGGTTATGAACTGTTTTAAGAACTAATTATGCACGTTTGGGGTGTTTTGACAGTAAATATATGGAGTGACTGAAATCTATATGCATGTAATCAACATGCAAGCTAGAATTTATCCTACCGATTAGAGTGACAATTAGAGTTTGGGAGGTTTCTTTTAGGAATTTTATACCTTATTTCAATTCAATTGAGCAACCAAAGACCTTCTTTATATAATTGAATCCCTCAGTAAGGTTGGTGTTTTGGATTCATTCATTTCGATTTAATTGAATAATTGAAGACCTTTCTGCAATTGTGAATCTTTGGGTAATGAATGGACTAATTGAAGACTTTTTTGCGATTGAATCTTTTAGAAAAATTGGTTCCTTGCATAAAAGATGGGGTTGTGATTTTGAGAAGAGAGAAATTACTTCTTACTTGTGAGATTTAATATTGTTTTTATCCTAATAATCAATTTTGAATAATAGGAATCAAGATGTTGGTTTTACTAATATTGTTCCCATTTTATGGATGCATTTTTGGAAAACCATTCTTCGTAACAATATACTCCATTTTTTGTGGAATGTCTCCAGAATTGTCTGTTTGTCGATGATAAGTTAGCTAGACTTTGTCAAATTATTGATCATATATGCCCTTCATGTAATATCCATAATGAAAGCATGCAGCATATATTCGTACACTGTAGTTTTATTATGATTGTTTGGAATGCTATTGATCTTAATTTTGGCTCAAGTTTGGTTAATGTTGATTTTATTGATTGGATTTCCGGTTTGTTTCAGGTGAACAATCAGAGTGGAGCAAGAGATAATATGCTCAAATAGTTTGGTTTTTTTTTTACGTGGAACGTCTGGAAATGTAGATGTAGGTAATTTTTTGATAACTTACAACCTAGAATACCAATTAATCCATCTGATATAGATAGACTATTCCGGTTGGATTAGAATGAATACTAGAAATTTTGTACCTATTGTTATAACTAGAATCTAGACTAATAGAGCTTGTAAAAGACCTGAAAATCCTTATATTAAACTGAATTTTGATACAACATATAAAGATGAAAAAAATTGATGTTGGTGTTGGTCAATTATCAAAATTTTCTCAGGTAATATAAATGGAGTTAGATATTGTTGGGAAAAAGCAATAGACCCTGAACATGATGAAGCTAAAGCATTTATTGGAAGCGACACTTTTGGCACGAAGTAAAGGAGTACAAGCTTTGCATTTGTACAGTGATTGCCGACATATTATCACCTCTTTGAATGGTGGATTAGATGCAACCAAATGGACAACAAAAAACCTAATTATCCATTGTCGTGGTATTTTGAATTTTTGTAACTTGGAAATGCTTCGTATTGGAAAAAAAAAGGGTGGTGTGATAAAGTAAAATGATAATACAAAAGAGATAATATAGTAATAAAGAGAAGAGAAGAAGGAAATCAGTACTTCTTATTACTTGTCTACTTCCTCTTTTATATACATAAAGAGTACATGCACTAGTGGGAGTTATGTAGTACACTTGTTGGTTGTAAGACTAAACCTTACATGTGTCAAGTATAAAAGTGAAGTTTACATACATGTCTCCACATGTGGTGGTCATACATTTACCCACTCATGTTCCTACAACACCCCCCCCTTGGATGACCACCATTATAAACTAACTTCTTTGTCAAAACCTTGCCAGAAAACTTCGTCGAGATAAAAACTGGCTGAAGGAGAAAGACGATATTTTGAGCTTCTGAAATGGTATCGTTGGTCAAGACTTTTCTCCTTTGTAGAACCTGGAAGTATCAGGGAAAAATATTTCTCACAAAAACCTGAACACTTGTAAGGGAGAAGAATAACCTCAAAGTTGTATCTCGGTGTTTTTTGTTATCTCATTAAAAACCTTGTCGAGTAACAAAACCTAGTGGGAAAAAGTAACCTCGGTGAAGGAAAAGAGTACAACACACTTTGATGTCATCAGTGCATCGTTAGATGCTCCCCCTGATATTGACATCTCCCCATGATTTGTATTATGGTATTATTATTGTCTCATTAAAAACCTTTCGAGTAGTAAAACCCAGTGGGAAAAAGTGACCTCGGTGAAGGAAAAGAGTTCAACATCCCATGAGGTGCTCCCCCTGATGCAGGACAATTTCTTTAATCTAATACATTCATGGGAGTGGAAAGTTCCTTTAGTCCTATGGGGTCATAAAATTTCTTTAGTCCTATACTTCTCACATGTTTTTCAAATGTGGCCTTAGGTAATGACTTAGTAAATAAGTCTGCCACATTTTCGTCGATTTTACTTTTCGACTTTGAATGTTTAGAAGACATTGTTATTCTTTGATTGTAAAAAAAGAACTTGCGATATATGTTTCCCAGTATTATCACCCTTAATGTACCCTTGCTTCATACATTCGATGCAAAGCGCATTATCTTCATAAATGCAAGTTGGCTCTTGGTGGTAAAACTCAAACCACATGTCCCTCGAATATGTGTAATGATAGAACTTAACCATATACACTCACGAACCGCCTCATGTAGAGCAATGATCTCGAGTGGTTCGTGGAGGTAGCTAACTCTGAGGTTTGCTTGGTCGATCTCGAGGATATCATTGTATTCCTAGATAGTGAACACGTATCCGGTTTGTGATCGACCTTTGTGTGGGTCGAGAGGTACCCGGCATCGACAAAACCAACCAAAACATTATTTGGGGTTCGATTATAAGGAGTGCAATCACATTAGCATCTCTCTTTTCATCTTCGTAGGGATAAAACAAACCCAAGTCAATGGTTCCCTTTAGGTATCTAAAGATATTCTTTATATCATTCCAATGACGATGCGTTGGCGCTGAGTTATATCTAGCTAAAAATTCTTGAGAATGAGATATCGGTCGAGTACATTGTGCTAAGTACAATAATGCGCTTATTGCACTTAGATAGGGATATTCATCTTCCAATACATCTTCGCCATCTTCCTTTGGACGAAATGGATCTTTATGTACATCTAAAGTTCAACCAACCATGGGAGTGCTAGCGGTGCACTTTGTTCATATTAAATTGGTAGAGTATCTTATGGACATATGCAGACTAGTGGATTAATATTCCATATTAAACTAGACACATTGAGTTTTCCCAAAGATCTTTCATCTCAAATTTGGATTTAAAAATAGCTTGCGGTGTCTCTTAGTTCATCAAGGTACCACATGTTCATGTCGTCGACATACACGTTTATAATAGCAAATCCGGAACTTGTTTTCTTTATAAACACTTGGGGCACAATTCATTATTTGTATATCCCTTCCTATCAAATAATCACTTAGGGTATACCACATCCGCCGGATTGCTTAATCAGTAAAGTGAGCGTTTAGCGAGTTACGAAACGCACTCCGTGGTTTAGAGTTACTTGATTTGGGCAATGGAAGTCCATCGAAAATTTCATGAATATACGTATCAAGATCCCATTAGAATGTGCGGTAACCACTTCCTTAAATTACATTTCAAGTCCCTTACGGAAACTACTAAGTAGCAGACGTTATGACGTCATTCAGAGAGTACGTTTCTTCGTAATCAATCCCGGGCGTTGTGAGAAACCTTGCACTACAAAGCGAGCCATATATCTCAAGATTTCGTTCTTCTTATTACGCTTTCGACAAATACCCATTTATGTCCCTACGGAGCTTTTACACTTGGTGGGGTTAGCACTGCGCCCAAATACTGTCTTTTTGCCCGGTAAATCTAGTTCGGCCGGATTGCGTCTCTCCATTGAGGCCAATCTGCTCTCTTTTGGCATTACGCTATATCGTCGTGCTCGATAATCTCTCGAGCAACGGTATATGCGAATATATCATCAATATGCGTGCGGGATCTTTCCATCGACACGTATGCACTTTCACTTGATCCATAGAGATTTCTTTGTTCTGCGGAATCAATTCAAACTTCGAGGCATCCCCCGGTATTGATTCATGGACATAAGCGTTATGTCAGAGACAATCTCATGAGATGGATTATGCATATTGATGATATATGGATCGGTTTGTGCCTAAATCGCTTTTCTTCCTTGGGCGAGTATCGATCAGACCAAGTGGTCTCCCCCTCTTCCTTTTGGGGCCACGGCCTCAGCTACACTTCAGCAAGTGTAGCCTTGGTACTATATTTATGGTACCTTTTC